>JAANDH010000191.1:0-58590 GCA_011799765.1 Nymphaea thermarum | reverse complement strand
ATAAAATAGGAAGCGATTCTTTTTGTATATCAACTCCATGATTTTTGGAGTTGAAGATTGTGTTTTGCTCCTTTAAATAGTGGAACCTCTATCTCTCGTAACATGTTGAAAAGAGAGTAGAGAGACATTGAGGACGTAGGTGATTTCAGCACCGAACCTCGTTAAAACTCCTTGTTCATTCTTCTTCTATTCTTTCTCATGGTATCAGAGCTTCACGGTATCTATTCCTTGGTATCGATTCGTGGATGCTGAATTTTTCCACAGCAGATTTTCCTATCACCGGAGTCCCTCTTCCACGCCGGAAAACGCAGAAAAATTCAGGCAGACTTCAAAAATTGATTTCTCCTTGATTTCTCAACAGTTTTGGACGGATAAAGGCTCAAAATGCTCAGAATTTCGTCAGCTTTATCCTCAGTTGATCAAAAACAAGTTTTGATGTCAGAATCAGACGTATTTAGCGCCGAAAGTAGTCGGACTCCTCAAGAATTGGTCTTCATCTGTTTGATCTCATTAGGTTTCTTTTAGTGGCTTCATCGGCTTCACTAATTGATGGCAACATCTTCCTCGTCGACCTCTTCAATGTCGAACAGAACTCTCAACAGTAGCTTCAACTTTAACCAGGTGTCATCCGACTTTTCTCAGTTTCTCTCTATCAAACTTACAGCAGAAAATTATATGTTTTAGGCTGCTCAATTCAAACCCATCTTGATCACTTATGGGCTCATGGGTTATATTGATGGAACAATCCATTGTCCGCCCAAAACTGTTGGAAATTCTGATGATGTTAATCCTGATTATATATTATGGTTAAAGCATGATCAACTTGTTTTAAGTTGGATTATTACTTCATTGAGTGAAAACGTCTTGAGTCAAGTCATTGGCTTGGAAACTGCATATGAAGTCTGGTCTTCTCTAAAAAGATCATATGCTTCTCATTCTCGTTCCCGCATAATTCATCTTAGAGGTCAACTCCAGGATCTAAAGAAAGGAAACAAGACAGTAGATGAATACTTTCAGCATGCAAAATCTATTGCCCATCAATTAGCTATTGCCTCTAAACATGTTGATGAAGATGATCTTATCATGCATTTATTGAAAGGACTGCCAAATGAGTATCATGCTTTTAGGGTCTCAATGGAGACCCGATCTACACCAGTGACGTTGGAAGAGCTTCATGGTTTACTCTTGACTCAAGAACGCAATATAATAGAGAGTATTGGTGTTGAAACTGATCAGTTGAATGCATATATTAATTTGACAAACAAGACTAGTTTCTTTCCTCATAATCAAAACCGTGGAGGATCACTTTATCGTGGTGGAAGAGGAAACCGTGGTGGCAATTTTAGAAGTCGTGGAGGCCGATTTCAAAGTAATCGACCTCGTATCGCTTGCCAAATTTGTGAAAAACCTGGTCATTCTGCACGCTCCTGCTATCAACTTGCCTCTTATGCTCAAAATAATCCTTCCTCGGCACCAAAAGCATATCATGTGGCCCCTCACCAGAGCTCCACCAATGGTCAAAACTGGTATCCAGATTCTGGGGCATCGCATCATGTGACCAGTGACTTGAACAACTTATCTCTACACTCTGAGTATCAAGGCGATGATGGTGTTCTTATTGGAGATGGATCAGGTTTGGCTATTAACCACATTGGTTCTACTATTTTTGACAGATTTGTCATGAGTGATATTCTTCATGTACCAAATATATCTAAGAATCTCATGTCAGTACACAAGTTTGCTAAGGAGAATAATGTTTTCTTTGAATTTCACCCCTCTTGTTGTTATGTCAAGGATCTCACCTCAAGGAAAGTGCTACTCCAAGGTCAAAGTGAAGAAGGTTTATACAAACTGACCTTGAACAACAACAAGCAAGTCTACTTCACCACTAGAGATGTTGGCGTCAAGGACTCGGTTGACACTTGGCATAGACGTTTTGGTCATCTCTCTTTAAAGACTGTTATGAATATCTTGAATAATGTTGGTTTGCCTTATGATAATTTTATGCAACATAAAGTGTGTGAAGCTTGTCAAAAGGGTAAGAGTCATCGTCTACCCTTTAACAAGACTTCTACACCAGTACATGGATTCTTAGATATTGTTTATTCTGATGTTTGGGGCCCTGCGCCCATAACTAGTATTGATGGATATAGATATTATGCTTTATATGTTGATGCCTATTCAAGATATTCTTGGATATACCTTCTCAAGAACAAATCAGACTTATATGAAGTTTTTCAAAAGTTTAAATCGCATGCTGAGCTTGTTACAGGTGCAAAAATTAAATTTTTGCATTCAGATTGGGGTGGAGAATATCAAGGTCTTACTGGTTTTCTTGAATCGAATGGAATTGGCCATCGGATTTCTTGTCCTCACACTCCAGAACAAAATGGTGCAGTTGAAAGACGTCATCGCCATGTTGTTGAAACCGGGCTCACTATGATGGCTGATGCCTGCGTACCAAACAAGTATTGGTCTTATGCCTTTCATACAGCCACATATCTCATAAACAGAATTTCCACCAAAAATCTTGGAGGATTAAGTCCGTATGAAGTCATGTTCAAAACCAGACCAGATTACAATTTCTTAAAATTTTTTGGGTGTGCATGTTTCCCATGCCTGCGGCCGTACAGAAAAAATAAAATTGAGCATAAATCTGAAAAATGCGTTTTTCTAGGCTACGCTCCAAGGCATCATGGATACTTTTGTCTCAATCTCAGAACAAGAAGAGTTTTTATATCACGTCATGTTATTTTTTATGAAAGTTGGTTCCCCTTCCATCAAAATGGAGAGAGATTTGACAAGAAAAATTGCAGAAAAGAAAGTCATGACAACCAGATTGTCACTATACAATATCCATTATCTCAAATTGGTATTGATGAGAATGCAGATCAATCAAATGGTCCAAGTGAGAATCCAGATCAAAGCATGGCTTGTCAAGGTGAGAATGCAGATCAATCAAATGGTCCAAGTGAGAATCCAGATCAAAGCATGGCTTGTCAAGGTGAGAATGCAAACCAAAGCACGACTCCTCCACCAATTCTCACAAGAAGTCATCATATGACAACTAGATTTCAAGATGGCACGTTGAAACCAAAGGTCTACTCAACAAAACACTCTCTCCCACAAAGGCTCTTAACCAAGCTCTCTCAGGACAAAGATAATATACAATTCCAAGAAGCAAGCAAGGATCCAAATTGGATCAATGCTATGAGAAATGAAATTACTGCGTTGAAGAAAAATCATACTTGGACTCTTGTTCATCGTACAAATGAGCAACATATTGTGGGATGCAAATGGGTTTATAAGATAAAGCGTAATGCAGATGGAAGTTTAGAAAGATACAAAGCGAGGTTGGTTGCGAAAGGCTATAGTCAGCAAGAAGGAGCAGATTATTTCAAGACTTTTAGTCCTGTGGTTAAACCAACTACAATCAGAACTATTATTTCTCTTGCTATCACACAAAATTGGTACTTAAGGTAGCTTGATGTACAAAATGCTTTCCTTCATGGGCACATCAATGAGAACGTCTATATGGATCAACCACAAGGATTCGAAGACTCAAATTTTCCAGACTATGTTTGTAAGCTTCAACGAGCCCTTTACGGACTCAAGCAAGCGCCAAGAGCATGGTTTTCAAGACTCAGCCTCTTTCTTCAACAAATGGGATTCAAAGGTGCGCAAACAGACAATTCTCTCTTCATTTTGAGACAAGAGAATTATGTGGTTTTCATTCTTATATATGTAGATGATATCATTATCACCGGAAATTCTCCAAGAAAGGTGCAAGATCTCATACGCATGCTTGACAAGAATTTGCCTTAAAAGATCTTGGAGACTTACATTTCTTTCTAGGCATTGAAGTTGAAAACCATAAGCAAGGAGTTCTATTATCACAACGAAAGTATATTGGAGATTTATTGCGAAGAACAAAACTACTTGATGCCAAAGTTGCTAACTCTCCCATGGCTGTTTCTCCACCACTGGACCTTCACTCTGGTACAGCTTTTCAAGATCCAAGTATCTATAGAAGCACTGTGGGAGCACTTCAGTATGTTACTCTTACTAGTCCAGATGTTTCCTTTGTAGTAAACAAAGTCTGTCAATTTATGCATGCCCCAACCAATGAACATTGGAAAGCAGTCAAGAGAATTCTACGATACTTGAAGGGAACTATTGATTATGGCTTTGTTATACGCAGAGGACAAGATTATTCCATAAATGCCTATTCTGACGCAGACTGTGCAGGAGATCCAAATGATCGAAAATCCACTACAGGATATGCTGTTTTCATTGGGACAAATCTTATATCTTGGAGTGCGAAAAAACAATCCACGGTTTCAAGGTCGAGTACAGAATCAGAATATCGTGCTCTGACAAATACTGTTGCAGAAATAACTTGGCTACAATACCTACTCAAAGAACTTAATGTACCCAATTGTAGCATACCAAATATATGGTGCGACAATATTGGAGCCACTTGCCTTGCATCACATCCAGTGTTTCATAACAAAAGCAAACACATAGAAATAGACTTACATTTTGTTCGAGATAAATTAGCAAAGAAGGAGCTCACAATTAGCTACATTTCTACTCGAGATCAGATTGCAGATATATTCACTAAGCCCTTAGCCAAAGATCGTCATGCTTTTTTATTCGTACCAAGCTCAACGTCGAAAACCGAACGTTGATCTTGAGGGGGATTGTTAGAGAATCAATTCATGTGGCTAAAAATGATCATCCACATAAGTTGAGAAAATCAGAAGGTGATAAGGTACAATCAATTGCCAAAAAATCAGGAGTGGATGAAGAAGAGCTTGACGTCCAAATCTCTTTATNATAAAATAGGAAGCGATTCTTTTTGTATATCAACTCCATGATTTTTGGAGTTGAAGATTGTGTTTTGCTCCTTTAAATAGTGGAACCTCTATCTCTCGTAACATGTTGAAAAGAGAGTAGAGAGACATTGAGGACGTAGGTGATTTCAGCACCGAACCTCGTTAAAACTCCTTGTTCATTCTTCTTCTATTCTTTCTCAGTTTACACTCGTCAGATATACAAACAACAGCTTTCAAATATTGTTGTTTCAGGAAAGATGGAAAAGCGTTACTTTGAAGGTGTCTAGGTCAGGTTTCTAGCCAGAATATTTTTATTTTTCAGCAGCTAATTTGGATCCTGCATCCAAAATTGATACGTTTCAGGTTTCACTATTGAACCGCTCTATACTTGGGTTGGCAGGACTGCAAGGAGTTTCAAGGTGAGCTTTTTGGGATATGCAATCTGTTTCTGTTCTTTCAGACAAGTTATTTACAAGTGAGATAGTTGGTGTGCACGAAAAGGCTGTGAAAGAATCTGTTAGTCCTTGCAATGGCCTAGAAGCAGTGCCAGATTCTCAAGTGCATGCGCATGAAAACGTGGAGTTTGGTTTGCAGTGTACTCGGTCGGATGAACCCATGTTTTCTGGGCATGGAATTAATGCAAACAAGGTTATGCCAAGAAATTGTGAAGAAACCATGCATCTGTTTAATCTACTTGAGGGAACGTGTGAGTGTCCTGGTTTTCAGCTGTATCTTTTCCTGCCTACTTCTTGCATGAGCTTGATTGACAAATTTAACAGACATTCTGTTTTGGTGAGCTGTCAATGTGAACTAAAGCTGACATTAATGCATACAGCGATATGTTTCACTAGAGCAACAAACACAATTTGAAGTTCTGTTGATAAAAAAAAGTCAACATGCATGAAGTATAAAATCTCTTCTGTCATATCTTTTGTCTCTTCATAGTAATGACTTCTCATAACCTTTTCCGCACATGTATACATACAGAGCACACACACGTGTGTGTGCAAGAGAGGAGAGGGAGAGGAGTTTACTGCTTCCAGATTCCTCATGCTCTCTGATCTTTGGTAGGTTGACCATGCCTATCTAGTTGTGAGTGTGATAGTACATACGGGAATTGGAGGATAAGGAGTGAAAGAATTTGAGAGATGGGGTAGAGACTGAGAATAGGGCTGATTATCTTTTCTATCACTCCCAAGGCATGCTTCAAACTCATTTTTTGGTGTTTAAGAATGCAGAAAAGCAAAGGACAACTGGAGCAAATATTATTTAAGATTCAATTCCAATCCAATATGAAGTCATCCTCAAGTAATGAGGAATCACATTTAACAGAAAAAACCATTCAGTTAAAGATCTGTTTGCCTGGTCACAAGCACATTTCAAAATGAAAAACAGGCAGGTCACTGGAGATAGTTTGTGCCGTATAAGGCATATTATGAAACAGGTGCTGGCATGTTAAGAAATATTCAGATGATGATGAGTCTTATTGGTCTTGAGCACATCTCGCAGCAAAGGGCAGGCAGATACTTGAAGTTTTCCTGTTGTATGTGGTACATGGTAAGTATTACAAAACAGGCTTAGTTTGACGGCCTTTTCTTTTCTTAGTTATCCAATCCTATGTCACATTGGTATGAGTGTGAATATAGGTGCTGGTGCAGACATGGATGCGGAGCAATTTCAAAAAATGTGGGTGCAGAGACACCTCACAGCCATATATATATATATATATATATATATATATATATATATATACACGGTTTGATAGCTATTGATTCTCTCTCTCTCTCTCTCCATATATATATATATATATATATATATATATATATATATATATATATATATATATATATATATATATATATATATATATATATATATGGAGAGAGAGAGAGAGAGAGAGAGAATCGATAGCTATCAGACTCTCATATACCAGGCCTGATGGGAACCATCTAGGTTGCCAATTTTAAGAATGAAAATTAGATGGTGAAGATTAAGTTATAGATATAGAATCCAACTGTCTTTTCAAGAGCCTGAAATATCCCTCAAAGGAGACGAAACATTTCATTTATGAAAACTGATTTGTTTTCCTCACTCTCTCTCTCTCTCTTTTTCTACACATCCTCCTTTGAAGAATATTCGGACTTTTGAGAGAACAGCTTTGCTTCCACACTTGTAACTTAACCTCCATCATCTGATCTCCTTGGGAGCAATGGCTAAGATGATCTCCATCAACAGCATATGATGATTTGATAGCTGTCTGTTTATGTGTATGTATAACAAAAATAAACACATATAGTACAAGAAGATGAAATGCAGATAAGCATGGACCATCCCTTTCATGCCCTGCATATGTAAACACATTAAAAAACTCCCTAGATTGGACAGTTTTGGATACGGTCAAAATCGACCAAGTCTATGACGGATTCGGCCTTGGGCGTGTTGACCGCATCTGACGCAGTCCCAGCTGTGTCCAGGGCTGAACTCATATCCAGACTTATGTCTGTGTATGTCAACGCAGGTACCTCAACTTAGACAAGGTCCCTGTCACTTGAATAAAATCATATCTTGGTGGGTTGGGTGTCAGCGTTTAAAGCAAAAGACTTGTATGATGTCATTATGTTGGAAGTTGGAACTACAAGTTTTCAACTGAAAATGTATATAGTGATGAGTTGAATTTTGGTTGCTTTTTAAGCTTACAAGCTTGTATCGTCTCATTGTATTCAAGACATAAATTGTAGGCTGGCTGATGATTTTCATGTTTTCCTTATTAACTGGTGGGCATAGTCAACCTAAAACAGTTTTATGTGAAATTGTGGTGCTCTGAATTTCAGGTATTATGTATGCACACAGAAATGAAGATATTGTGAACATGAAAGAATGCCACCAAGCAAGAGATGCTGATGGCTGCACCAATGACAAGATCAAATCATGCAATGTCAATCCAAGGAAATGTCCAGTGGATCGCTATCTGCCTCTGGTACATAAGGGCACAAACAGTGAGGAGAAGAACAGAATATTGTCCGCTTGCCCAATTTATGGGTATGCAGGTGGTTGAGTTCAGTAAGTGGTTACTGTCCACTTCAATATCTGAAATAAAGAATCTGCTTCTTGATTACAAGAGACATAAAGATCAAGCAAGAAAGAAGTAGTTGGTAAGAATGAGGGAGGAGAACAATACTGCAAGAATATATACAAAATGGTTTAAGTCCTAAGTTTTTTCAGGTTCAAAGAGGCAGATAAAATTAAAGGCAGGCAGGAATAAAAAGGTAAAAAGAAGAAGATTTGGGTAGTAACTTGATCTTGGGTCTTGTTTTCTATTCGATATTGTAAATATCACGGCCATGAAAACCACCGAAATGGGCGCAAAGGTTGTTTTTAGAAAACAAATGCATAAAGAAAGCTTTTGTGAATAAAGAAAACTCGCAATGTATTTAACTTGAAAAACTTGTACATCACGAGAAAGGTAAGAAAAGAGAATGATGTCAACTTTACTTACATAGGATGGCCGGAGCCACTTACAAGAATCTCATGTCGACCACCCAAAACAAAGATTCTCAATACATGACACTTAGACCGATGGGAGGGTACTCCCCTACAAGTAAACAAGCATAAGCAAAGGACTCAACATAAGCAAATGAAGTACAATGCAAAGCAAATCAAATGACTGTACAGGCTCTTAGACACAGGGGAACAAGCTCCCCCCTTCAAATCAAGCACCGTCCTCGGCACCAGCAGCTTCATGGTAGGCGGTAACTTCTAGCGGGTAGCGCTTCTTCATTCGGAACGCATACTCCCAAGTTGGGTTCTGTTCACCTATCTACTTTACTTGGTACTTCTTCGGCTCCCCTAGAAAGTTTGTTTTGTGCCGAAGAATCTCCTCAATCTGTTGATCCACCGCTCGCTTGATCGGTGGGGCTCGCTGCATGATCAGGTCTCGTTCTGGGACGTTTCTGTCAGGGTCTTCCTCATCAAAGTAGAAGGGCTTCAGGTTACATATGTGGAACGCTGAATGGACCTTAAATTTTGGCGGTAAGTCTACTTTTTAAGCTAGCTTCCCGATTCTCTTCAGCACTGTAAAGGGGCCTTCATACTTGTGGATTTGGGACCTGTGTCGGCCACGGAAGATGCCTGTGCGATCAGGATAAAGCTTCACGAGGACTTGATCACCCACTCGAAACTCCATTGACCTTTGATTCCGATCTGCAAACTTTTTCATCTTTTTGACGGTCTTATGTAAGAACGTCTTAGCCATCTCCGTCTGTTCCTGCCAATCGCGAACGAACTGTTAGGCAAAAGTGGGTCATCCCTTCACTTGGGCTGCAAGGGTATGAGGCATCAATGGTTGTTATCCTGTGGCTATCTCGAACAGACTATGTCCAGAAGACTCGATCTTTTGTAAATTATAGCAAAATTGAGCTACATCCAACAATTTCACCCAATTCTTCTTATTCGCGCTGACATAGTGCCGAAGGCATTGTTCCAACAATCCGTTGATCCGTTCAGTTTGAGGATGGAAACTTGTTGAGAATAATAAATCCAAACCCAACAAACGAAATACTTCGCGCCACTTTCTTGTGAAGTGGGCGTCACGATCACTTACAATGCTTTTCGGCACGCCCCAGTGCTTCACAAATAGCTCTGTCGTCTTCTCCGCGGAACATTCCTTAGAGGCTGGGATGAAGGTGGCATACTTCGAGAATCTATCCACAACCACAATGATGGAGTTGAAGCCGCCAACTTTAGGT
Organism: Nymphaea thermarum; assembly: GCA_011799765.1. Taxonomy (NCBI): domain Eukaryota; kingdom Viridiplantae; phylum Streptophyta; class Magnoliopsida; order Nymphaeales; family Nymphaeaceae; genus Nymphaea; species Nymphaea thermarum. The sequence continues at coordinate 49,007 of JAANDH010000191.1, read as the reverse complement.
AAGCTAATGATGAAGTCCATGGAGAGGCATTCCCACAGACATTTTGGAATAGAGAGAGGCTCCAGGAAGCCGGCAGTCTTCTAATTCGTTCCCTTATCCTGTTGGCAAATCAAACATGTTTTTACATATGCTTCAACATCATCGCGCATCTGTGGCCAGTAGCAACTACGTTCGAGGAGAGCCAGCATCCGCTCCTAGCCAGGATGGCCAGCCCACAACGAGTCATGACATTCCTTCAGCAATTTTCGCCGAAGGTTGCCCCATCTAGGTACGAACACTCATCTGCCTTTCGCCATCAGAAGTCCATCACGCAACCAGAATTGTCGCGTTTTTCCCGCTTCAGCTGTCTCGACCAAGTGCTTGGCCACAGGGTCCTGCTTCATGCCTTCTTGAATCCGCCCGAGAAGAGCACTCTCAAGTTGCGGTTCGGATGACGTTGTCCGAGTAGCTGCCAACTCCGCCTTCCGACTTAGTGCGTCGGTGACAACGTTTGTTCTCCCCACCTTGTACTCCAAGGCAAAATTGAATTCCGCAAGGAATTCCTGCCATCGGGCATGCTTCGGGCTCAACTTCTTTTATGTATGAAAGTAACTTGTGGCTACATTATCAATCTTTACCACAAATTGGACCCCCAACAAGTAATGCCTCCATGTGCGAAGACAGTGGATAATGACTGTCATTTCTCTTTTGTGCACGGAGTATCGCCGCTCCGCGTCTTTAAGCTTTCGGATTTCATAGGCAACTGGGTGACCTTCCTGCATCAACACTCTGCCAATAGCGAAATCTGATGCACCTGTCTAGACTTCAAATTTTTTCGTATGGTCGGGTAACCTGGGCACAGACTTCTGCGCCAAGGCCCTCTTCAATCGATCAAAGGCATTTCCTTCAAGTTTCTCCCAAGCCCAAGTCTGGTTCTTCTTTAGCAAACCAGTGAGAGGTGCAGCTATCAAAGAATACCCCTCAATGAATTGTCGATAGTAGTTTGCCAATCTGAGAAAGGAACGCAACTTCGGTACATTGGTTGGTGGTTTCCAATCCTAAATAGTCCTTACATTTTTTGTGTCTATTCGCAGCTGACCTTTACCCACTATAAGAACGAAAAAATTGTTCTTGTTGGCCGAATAAGCACTTATCACACTTCACGTATAGTTCATTTTCTTTCAACACCTTGAACATTGTCCGCAGGTGTTCTACATAATCTCCCATGAAGCTTTTGTACACTACAATGTCATCAAGATAGACTACCACGAACTTATCTAAGTACTGATAGAATATCTTGTTCATTAGAGTCGAAAAAATGACTAAGGCATTCGTCAACCCAAACGGCATTACCAAGAATTCAAAGGTACCGTAGCAAGTAACACAAGTTGTCTTCGACTCGTCGCCGTCAACAATCCGAATTTGCCAATAACCTAATCGAATGTCTAACTTACAAAATACTCGAGCTCCGCCTAGCTGATCAAAAAGATTTGTAATCAAAGGTAAGGGATACTTGTTCTTCACTGTTACCTTGTTCAGCGTCCTATAATCCACACATAGCCTTTTGGATTCATCATGTTTTGCTTGGAATAACACTGATGCACCAAAAGGAGCTTTGGAGGGTCTGATTATACCTTCAGCTAGCATCTCATCCAATTGTCGCCAAAGTACTCTCAATTCTACAGGGGCCATTCGATAAGGTGTCATCACTGGGGGTTTGACACCAGGAATGCCCTAAAAATGAGTTATATGGCATGATCCACCTCACGTCGAGGTGGCAGCCATCTAGGGGCTCCGTAGGCATTTTTCATGTGAATTCTGCTAAGACAGGCGCAAGCGCCTCTCGGACCAAACCATGGGAGTCATTAGTCATTTCCCTGATTGCCACCAAGTACGTCTCCTCACCGTGCTTCAGGTCTTTCTTCAACTGAAGAGCGGATATCATCGCAGCCTTGCCCTTATCCCTCTTAACCGATATTGCTGGAACCATACAAGGAGACTTCTCGTCCATAATACTGATACTGCGCAAGTGCAGCATTAGGACCATCTTCGTTGTACTGAGGAGCTTCATGCCTAGGATCATCCGGAAATCATCCATCGGGACCACCGAGAGTTGGCTCTTCCTGACCAACTCTCAATCTTCACAATCGTATCCCAGGCTACTCCGTGGATGAGTTTTGCCTCTGAGTTTATCGCCTTCATGCGTAACTCTCCATTCTCAAGGGTGATGCCCGGTCTTCTCGCCTCCTCATTTGAGAGGAAGTTGTGCGTAGCACCCGTGTCTATCATAGTCATTGTTGGCCTTCCATTTACCAGAATATCTAGGTACATGAGTTCATTAGAAGGTGTCGCTATCACCTTCGTTTTCTCTTTCCCTTTTATGGTGTTCAGAAGTTGAAGTGCACCCATCTTTGGTCCTTCCCCTTCTTCACCTTGGGCCGCATTAGCGGATTGCCTTGAAGAGCTTGTTTGATTGTTTTTGTTTAGACGTTTTGGACATTGTTTGGCTAAGTGGCTACCTTTGCAAAACCAACAGTTCAATACTCTATTTTAAAAGTTCATTTTTGCGAAAGAAAGATCTCTTAAGGACTTGATGCTGAGTCGATGATTCATCTTTACGTTCCTGTCGATCCTCTTTCTTTCCTCCATGGTCAGGCTTCTTCGAAAGCTTGAAGGTGCTAGTGTAGTTATTGCGTTGGGTATCAGCCAAGCATTCTGCTACCACATAAGCATTCTCCAAGGTCTCTAGATTACACCTCTCCACTTCGGATTGTGCCTATGATTGAAGTCCCAAAATAAACCAGTCTAGTTTATCAGTATGTATGTCGTCTTGCATTCAAGGGCATAAAGTAATTCCTCAACTCTCGCTGAAAATCATCGAAAGTGTCTATGGTGGAGATCCCCTTTGAATGTCAAGTCATTTTCTTCACCACCACACCACAACATCACCCTCAAGCAATATAGCCGCAGCCTTGACCTGAAGGTCGTCCCCCACAATGCCTTGCAGATCCAGGTAGTATTCCACTTAGAACAAAAAGTTGTCGATCACTCGACTATTCCGATTTCTATTGTATTTTGTTGGCCTCTGAACGTTGGCCCTTGTTGGTCAATCGTCACCTCCACTTACAGAGACTTGTCATTGTAGTGTGCGGTTTTTTATCTAAAGTTCATTGACTTCAGCTTGCAATGTGGTCACTGTGTCAGTAAGTGACCGATTCATGGCCACAACATCAGCAATTTGTTCCCGTAGGGTCTTGATCTCGTCCTTCATTTCAACGAAGGACTCGGTTGCATTGTCCAACGCTTCTTCATGAGTAGCTACTTAGGAAACCAGCTTATCCACCACCTCGGCCAGGTCTTCCTGACCCTAGGATGTGCCCATCTCGTCAGACTGCGCTACTCCTTTGCCTTTGGCGCTTCACAGATTATATTGAGTCGCCAGGACGTCCTCTTTGATCAACGATCGTCAGCGAGTAGTTCTACACCGACTCTCCAATCGCTTCCCCAGATTGAGCAGAACTTGGGGCTCTCATACCAGTTGTCACGGGCTGACTCCTTTAGTCCATGCAGCATGGTAAGAACCTAATTGTCGTCAACATTCAAACCACCGAAAGGGGCACAAAGGTTGTTTTTAGAAAACAAGTGCATAAAAAAAACTTTTGTGAATAAAGAAATCTCGGAATGTATTCAACTTGGAAAACTTGTACATCACGAGAAATGTAAGAAAGGAGAATGATCTCAACTTTGCTTACATAGGATGGCCGAAGCCACTTACAAGATTCCTATGTCGACCACCCAAAACAAAGAATCCCAATACATGACACTTAGACTGGTGGGAGTGTACTCATTTACAAGTAAACAAACATAAACAAAGGACTCAACATAAGCAAATGAAGTACAATGCGAAGCAAAGCAAATGACTGTACAGACTCTTAGACACAGGGGAACACTTACAATCTTGTAAAAAAGTTTGTTTTATCACAAAAGTGATGAGCATTTGAAAGGATTGTTCATGGAAATAATTGGATGCATCACAAAAAATTGATAAAAAAAATTAATAACTTTTATTTTTTGGCATGTTCCAGTCGTGTCGAGTGTCCGAATCCGTGTGTCCACCTGTCGACACGGATACACGGGCTACTTTGTCGTGTCTGTGTGACATAGGTCTTAAGAAATCTGCCTCCACCTCATAATCTTTAAAGAATGTGGCGACAATCGATGTCTTACTCTCTCTATGTTTTAGCATGTATATCCATGTCTCCTTTTTACAGCACAAAGAGTTGATGTCGTTGAGGTTCGAAATAGAGACTGACTGATTACCATTGTTCCAACCATTGCGCCAATCCCCTAGGGCATGGATTCAATGATATAAAATTAGTTCATTGTGATAGTGTTTATATTTTTGCTCCAAATCTGATATGACAAAATCCCTAATTAACTTGTCTCTCTTGGTCCTTCTCCTTCATCGAAAGTTGCCGCCATATTTGATTGCTGAACAAAAATACAGCTGAAAAATTCAAACCCGATTCGCCATTGTTCTATATTATTCATGAAAGTAATATCTAGATATACTTTTTTAGCCTATTCAGATTCAAAGTGTTCGGATTCGGACCAGCAGTTTAAGAATTTTGATCCACGCTCTGATGAGCTTTCTAGCGACATGTTTACCTTTGCTCATTAATTTCCATTAAAGGTCTGTCTTTTGTGGTTTTCCTAATCAAGGCTACAAATTTTCATGCAAACTGTCAAATCGGAGGCCAAATTTTCATTAGTTTGAAAAATAACAACGTTGAAGTGTAAATCCGTTCAATATCTTCCTCTACCACTAAATTACATTTCTATCATTTTGGCAAACATTTATTCTTTTAAAGCGAACAGTTTATAGAAAAATTGTGGCCCTTTTCATTTAAAAAATGATCCCTTAAAATTGCGAGACAAAAGCGAAGAAACTAAAATTTTCATCTTTTATTATTTCTTTCTATACCACAACACAACACCAAATACAACACGCATCTTTACTTTTAGGCAAATAACAAATTATATCTAAGTTTTTAAAGTTTTAATAAACAGCCGCTCTGGTTGAGCTTGAAGGCAGGCTCGATGCCCAGCCCTATCAGCAGCATTAGCTAACATCTCATCCTTTTTTTGCTTTTGTCTAAAAAAATAATAAATATATTAAAATATTTTTTTTTGTAATGATCTAAATGTTATTGTCATCAGCTTAGAATTTGATCTCATGAGTGTACAGCAATAATGCCTTCTGATACACCATATTTATTTTTCTTCCAATGTGAGACATATAACATGTACAATAATTAATTAGCAGTAATCACTATTAACCAACCACATAATGGGGGTGGATTCTTCCCTGAACATTCTTGCTAGTCTACCAGGCCGCCGCTCCGATCACATGGCAGATTGTCGGCACTGGTACACGGGTCGACCTCTCAAACCGCAAAGGAAGCTAGCATTCTGGTGCCGCTGACCGCACCTGCGCCCATATGAACCACCAAACCCACCTTGACCAGCTAGGGTGCCAGCCTTCCCTGCCGTGGAATGGCCTGGTGTGCCCGGTACTGGGTATGAGATGCTGTGTGTGTCTAGCCAAGCGATGATGTCCTCGAAGACCATGTCTATGTTGTGGTCGGGCTCGCCGCTAGTGAGCCCATGCCACATTCCCGCGTACAGTCTTAGGGTCTTGTCCGTGCTGCTCGCGTTCTCGTATAGGGCTTGGCTCACGGCTGGGTCTGTGACCGTGTCGGCCTCCCCATGTAGCACCAGGAAGGGTAAGGTCACCTGGTCAAAGTCTCATTGTTAATACAGATCAATCGACAAGCAAACTTTCTTAGCAAGATTGTCTAGAGCTGTTCTAGGGTTACAAATAGGTCTGATACGGACCGGCTAAATACGTAAGAAAATGGATTCGTATTGGACCCCAGAACAGAAATCATGGATATATTTCCACCAGGTTTCGAACCTTGGACCTCCATCAACTTAAAGGCCTCAAGTCCAAAACCCTAGCAAGGCAAAATAGCGTTGAAACCAAATCAAGATTATGTGACGATAACTCAAATATAATAGATATGTATAAAAAGGTGCTAATCTCTACTAACTAATCTGACATGAAGCCAACTAAGCACTGTGTTCTTCGGTCTCGACTTTTCAGGGCAATTCTATGACTTTGAATGAGCTTTTACGAACCGGGCAGGCATGCAACTGGTTTCATATGTGTTTGTATATGTGTGTGTGTGAGAGAGAGAGAGAGAGAAGAAGAGATGAGACAAGAACCAGTCCAGTTGACCTCATAATAGTACTCATAATCTCAAGATCAACATTACTACTCAATACCATCAGAATAGCATCCTCCACAAATTGAATTGAAGATGTGGCTATAACACACCAGTCATCCCGACCGGTTGCGCTACCCATCACTTGGTGTGCATGAAAGAGAGAGAGACTAGAGAGAGAGATCAAACCTCATTGAGCCTTTCTTCTAGGCTCATACTTGTGCGAAGCATCTCAAGAGCAGTCTTGAGTCTGGGCTTATCTTGATATATGAGTTTGTTGCTTCTGATCTGAACAATGAGAGCACAAACCCTTGTAAGATTAAAAAATAAAACAAGGAATAAAGAACATAAGGTAAATTTATTTACTCTGTAAGGTTATATATGTGTGACAAGTTCCTAGACCAGATAGGGCCATTATTGTGGAGCTACAGCCAGGGGCGGCAATAAATGGGAAACCTGACCAAGCTCAGACTTCCAACAACATGGGGTTTCTCTGACAGTCCTCTCAAACATCAGACTTACTCACAGCAATCTCTTAATGAACATCTTTAACTAGCTGCCTCAAGGGGTGACTGGTCAGACAGAGGGTGAATAAAATGTATATCATTTATTCTACTAGATGTTCTACTTTTGTGGGTGAGATCGTAAAAAGTGAGATCGCAACACTCAAGTTGAAGGGTGTTTGGTACCCCACCCAGGTCCCGACGCAGCTCAAAACTCCAAAGGCAAGGGGAACGGAGAGGCCCCCGTTCAACCTGAACATCTATCTAGTTGCTCAAATTTCTGATATATTCAGGATGAATAATTGCTAACTTGACACCACACACACACATATTTATAATATATAGGCGGAAATTTTTTTAGGATTATGCATACTGATTTTCGATTCATTCAATCAACTTATCTGATAATTCTCAAAGCGATAGATGTCATGTGTTTGTGTGTGTGTATATATATATATATATAGGGAATAATCTTGGTCATCCATCTTTGGTTATCCATCTTGAAAAGATAGATGGTCGAGATAAAAACAAGAAAAAGAAAACTTTGATTAACATAACTTTGGTTGGGCTTTCAAAAAATGAGAAAAGATTCAAGGAGGCTTCCATATACAAGCGCCTGTGTGGGCAGCTGCCTACACACACCGACACCTAGCTCCGCCGCCACCTCAAGATTTTAATTTTCTTTTTCTTGTTTTTAAGTTTGAATTTCAATGTGCTTAGATTCTTAAAATACCTAAATTAAAACCTATAGCCTCGTCCTCTGACTCCAAGCTTTTCTAAGAAAAGGATAAGAACGCCTATATAGGCCTTCGTATTCAAACACGTCACGCTATCGAGAAAACAGCAACAAGATCACACAGGGTCCACAATGCCCAGTAGTGAACGGCATTTAAGAAAAAAATAATTCAACACCTACAACTTGTAGGTTGGTCAACAAACCATATATTAATTCGGAATAGCTTTTCTTTTACCTCTTCTTGTTTCAAACTTGAAATTTTTAAATCCTAAGTCTTCTTGACATTTGATCATTAGCAACCAAAAAAAAAAACGCAAAATTCTCTTGTATATGTAAAAAAAACTATGAAATTCTACAGCTTCTTCGTGATCTTGAAAGATCATGTTTCTTCAAATTTTTAACTAAAAGAAAGCAAACTGCCAAGTTGAGAATTTGAACATAAAAGTTTATTTCTGTAAAAAAAAAATTACAAGAAATATTACTTGGTGCATTTAGTTTAAAGATGGCTACAGCGCCTGCCACTTGTGTTAGGTGGACCAGGAAAGTGATGGCATGATGCATGAACAGGGGATGTCGTGTTTGAGCAAGGCACTGTGGATCGTGAACAAAATAAATGAAAAATAATAAAAGAAAATAAATAATCATTTATGTCGTATTTATCAAATTGATATAGGAGACAAGAACTGCTCCCTGTACTTATTTTTCAGAAAAGATTTAATAGTGTGCCCAAAAGTCATTATAAGATCCAACAACTTCTGAATGCCTTCATCTAGAAACAAAATTGGAAACTTGTAATTCCCAAACTAGTTGGATCGTGCAACCACTGTTGTACAAAATCAGATGTTGAAAAGAAGAAAATCCTGAAATTCAAAAAAATAAGCTGAGAAAACTAGGATGATCATGGCAGGCGCTGGTGTTCCTATTGCTAATGATGAAGTAAAACAGTGATGGCTACTTAAACAGTTAAATTGAGCAGAAATCATTTTACCTCTTCCCTTTTGACTGGATCTTTGAAGGCTGAATCTATGACATCCTTGGTTGGAACGATCTTCCATTTGGGTATCAGTTCTTCAATGGTTGTCAGTATGTTGACAACAACTGGATGTGGTTTCACTTCCTCTGATATCTGCAGAAGAACCAGGTTGTTGGTGTCAAAACAAGATTGGAAACAGAAAATCATATTATAATATTCAATCTTTCAATGGTTGATTGCAACTTTATGAACTACATTATTCAAATGTCTGTTAGGAAATAATGTTCTGAAAAGTTGCCATAATTCTAAGTCACTGCACGAACTGATTACAGTATAAATTTGCTCGCAGATATTAAGTTTATAACCAGTTTGACTCTTCTGGACAACAGTGGAGAGAACCAAGCTGCCATTTTTCTCTTCTTTCTTTGAAAAGATCTACCTGCCCTTTGAATCTTAGACATGAAGGAAAGCAATTTGGCCATACCCAGTTGCAGAAGCCATTTAATGGTTTCCATAAAAGTACTGCTGGCAGCTGCTAACTTTTCCCAAGAACAGTTTCACACGTTAGAATTTAAAATAATCCAGAACGGAAGAAAGTCCACGCAAAGTAGATAGAAATCAAGTCTCGTGAAAGTGCCAACCTCACGAAATATTGCAGTAAATTATAATGCGAAGAACTACAATGTTATCTTCGGTCCTATCGTGAGCGTAAAGAAAAATAAATGCAGAAGTCATTGCTTCTGTTCTTTAAATTCATCAATGGAACGAGTCCCGAGATATCGCTTCACTGATACAAAAGAATATCCTTAGGAGCTGATTTTCTCAGAAGGGGTGGTATATTCTATAAAATATCACATTCTTTCTGCAACTTGATACCATGAAGACAGTAGTTATGGGAAATTTTAATAGATTTATACACTTTTTATGAACTTTTACATGCTCACATTTGCAGTATTTTTCCTAAGCAGTTTATTTGAGAAATCTGTTCTTTTTTTGCTTTTCTTTTTTTTCCAAGTATCGGTAGATTATACCTCTCCAGTATCTTCCCAAGAAGATTCATGGCAGTGATAAAAGAAGAAGAAGAAGATTTCCCCATGAATCTATCAACACCCATCATACCTCCGCAGGAAGCTATGGCCTTTAGAAAGGATTCACCTACCTTGCACATAGGGGCAACTAGGACAGCACCGTTCCAGAAGAATGGATCCTTTCTGTGCAGCAACAGAGCCACAGCTCCTCCCATGGACTCCCCATACAGGAACCTTGCCTTGTCTCTGTACGCCTCCTCTTCTGCTTGACCATCAAAAGAATCAGAAACAGAGAAGAGGAAACAGAGATGCTTTTTAGAAGAAAGCACAAACATCCTGTTCAGACTTGTGAGTATCCTCCATCTTTCATGGAGATTGTGAAAGAGATTAACCAATTGAATATCTGAGAGAGTAAATTACCACAGACGGATTTGAAGAAATCGTCGCAATCATTAACAATGTTGCCGAATTTCTTGATGTAGCAGCGTGCGCCTTGGGATTTGCCGTGGCCTTCATAATCTATACCGAAGACGCCGAATCCTGCTGAAGCGAGTCTCACCCCACAACCTGGATCAATTTCCGTGAACCGAATCAAACAAAGGCACTTGAACAGGGAGTTCCAATTTTCAGAACATCTGCTACCATACTTTCCATGCAAAGAACACAGTAAGCCTAAATGGTTTCTGATAAAGTGAAACTCTTGGATTTCTGCAATTTTTTTCTTTTCAGGTTGTACATAAAATTCGTGAACTCAAGGAAGAAATTTAGATTGCCCATTCAAGGAACGGCAATGACGGTAAACAACAGAATTCAACATTAAGGATGACGCTTCACTATGTGACAAATTGATAAATAGTGCTTGAATCTCTTAAATAGATTCCATTACCTCTCATAAATCCACTGCATTCCATACCATACCCTGCAACACAACACAAAAAAAATTAGTTAATAGAGAACGATTCTGGAACAGAGGGAATCACTGAATGGCAGGGGAGAGAGACTCTACCATGGCAAAGGAAAACCAGAGCTTTTGGAGGAACGAGTGGCAGCCATCTACAGGTAAAGAGTTGCACTCCCCTCTGATTCTTTATGTACTCCTGTTTCAATTCACCGCAGAATTTGATCTCACACATCAGCAAAGACATCACTTAACGAGAGAAAGAGAGAGAGAGAGAGAAAGATGGTTAGTGCAGACTTGCCTCTTGGTATTCAAAATCCATCTAAAAAGGAACACAACGAATCTGCAACTGCAAGAAAGAATCATACACCCACTTCATTGTTGAGAAGATGAAGCATTTGGAAGGCAATAACAATAAATATACTGAAAACTGAAAAGAGAACCAGAACGCGTGAGGTTCATAACTCACCAATAGGGCGTTGCTCTCCTTCTTCTCTGTTCTTTGGCTTCTGATGAAACGAAGCGTCGGCGTGCTTGATTTAGAAAGAAAAAGGCAAACAGAAAGTAAAAAGTTAAGGGATGAAGACGAAGACGGTGGAAGCGGTGCTCCCTTTCTCCTTCACTTTCTTTCTCTATCTCTGTCGACGTAAATTTATAGGGAGAACGGCTTCGCCTGCTCCTACTTTCATTTGCCCCGCTGTTAATTTTTTGTTTCTGTTTTTGGTAAAATAATATACTTTATTCAGAACAGTCCTTCATTTATATTATATATATATATACACTGTAAGTTCCAGACCACTTGCATAAGGGATAAAAATCAGACTTTTTAAATTCATATTTAAAAGTGTTTTAGATAAAATATGAACCTTTTAATGTGTTTATAAACGCTAATTTAATATCAATCGTGCGTTAGCTTGAGTCATTTTTGTAAAAAAATTATTATTTATATACCAAAATTTTGATGTTATAAGAGCTGTTAATTTTTTATGATTAAAAAACACAATTTAAACAAAAAAACAACTAGCTTACTTTACTGTATATTTATTATCAAATCATTTTTTAAGATCATATCAATGAGGTTAGGTTTCAAAAAATAATAATAATTAATCTTAATAAATCTAATTTTTGGTTTCTCACTTTACCAACTTTCCTGGATATATGATCCTTAGCTTTCTTATGAAGAAATCATACACTGCTCGAGCAGCCATAATTGAACCGAAGCGGAGAATTTCACCTCATCCAGTTCCTTTATATGCACATGATAATTTTTTGTGAACCCTTTTTTGTTTTTCCTCCCTTACCTCTTTTTTCTTTTTTTCTCAAACCTGTATTTTCTTTTTCCAAGCTTTTGAAGAATGTTTTTTTAAACACTTTTTATATATTTTTCTCTCTTTTTTCGCTTCACAATTGTTTCTAATTTAATATCAGTGGATTCAAGAAACAAAATAAATCTGAAAACTCCTTCAACAAAACGTACATATTGTTCCACGTAAGCGTAACTTTGACCAGCAACCGTCGCAACGATGAACATGCAAGCGAATCGGTCAAAGCTGAGTCGGAGCGTGGGTCCCGCGACGCTGACCGCCTTCAGGCTGACACGTCGTCCCATGCCACACGGAATCTCCGCGTCTCGGCTCCAACGACCTGGCGTGGATTTATTTCACCATTCCTCTTTTTTTTTTTTTCTCGTATCAATCTTTATCATGTCAGTGGCTTTTCTTATCCTTTTATTTTTCCATTTTAAAATTCATCTCAATGATGGAAAGGAATGTATATCGTATCATTTAAATATATAACGGGTTCAATTTGCTGATTTTGTGAGAAACTTAATTATTTTTTCATAATATTGTTTAATAATTAAAAAAACAACAGCCCTCTGACATCAAAATTTTTTATAGTAGAAAGATCTTTTTTTTTTCAAAAGTAGCTTCCTTTGAAACATCATTTAGATTGGATTAGTATTTATAAATATATTAAGAGATTTACATTTTGTTTTAAATACTTTTTTTACTCATTTATGAAGTCACATTTTTGTCCCTTATCCAAGTGCTATGACATTTACAAATTACTATATTCTAGTATGAACAATCATGTGTAATAATAAAAAGCCCAAAAGTTGTTTCCCTCCTCATCAGGTGAAGCGTCGTTGTCACCAAAAGAATTGCTACCCTTTTTTCTTATTTACATATTGATGCTTTTTAAAAATTAAAAATTTTATACCTAGTGTTTGTTAGTTCATTTTTTGTTTCTGGACAAAGCCAGAACCATTTTAGTAATGTAATTTCCAAAAATTCTTACAATGCTAAAATAACACTTTTGGAAATATTAAGTGTTAATATCATTTAGTTAGTGTAAACTTCAAAATTTTTTTGAGGGTTATTCATATTTTTGATAAATCCTAATGGATTTTTGAAAAGTCTTCACAATTTTAAAAATTTTGAAAATCTAGAAAGGGGCTTGTGACCCCACAAAACCAATAAAAGGAGAATTCATTAACAAAATTAATGGGTGACAAGGTTCCATGCATGAATGCAAAAAAGGAGTAAAAGAAAAGGCAGCATAGAAAGGAGGAGATTTTCTCTCTCCTAGGGCACATGAACTCTCGCGATTGTAGAAGAAACAGCAGCTGGCCTCGGTGGGCCTCTGGCCCATCAGGGGCATCAGAACACGGGGGAGAACATGGTGGGACCAGATGGGAGTGCAGAACCCATGGCTTTGGGGGGAGATGCAGAGTCCGTTAACAGGGGAGACATGGTGGTCCCTGGCTGGAGTGGAGAACCCATGGATTTGGGTGGAGTCGCAGAGCCCGCTAATAGGGGAATGGTATTGCCTGCAGCGATCAATCTCATACATGGTAAGTCTTGGGCATCCATAGTCGATGGGGGGAGGGTCGATGAGGAGATGAGTCTACCTCCGTTAGAGAAGAAGGAGATATCAGGGAAGAAGCGTCCAACTATATCACAGCAGTCATATGAACGCTTGTGTCAGCCATTTCAGTTCAGTGCCATTGCTACTCTCGCGGGTGGTGCTGGGAAAGGGCGTCTGGACTACAGTTTCATCTTCGCAAGTCTCAAAAGCTTATGGCCGGGTGTTGCTGATTTAAAGTTTACATCAGTAGGGAAATGTATGTTTCTCCTTCGTACCTCCTCTGAAGTTGATCTTAAATTCATATGGTCTCCCGGTAGATGGTATGTTGGCGAAAGACTTCTCATTGCAAATCAATGGCACCCCGGTATGCCCATGAGGATCGAGAGCTCTAATCGAGTCCGTATATGGATTAGACTGCCTGATTTACCTGTAGAATGGTGGAACCCTCGCATTTTCACTGACATTGCTGCCGAGCTAATAGGAGGCTCATTCGTGGAAGCAGATGAATATACCAGGCACCTTCATCGTTTTGGCTTTGCTCGCATAAAGATTGAAATGCCGTTGGGGTTTAGCCCCATATCAGAGATCAAGATGGAGATATCAGGCGGAAAGATATTCGTTCAAACCATAGAATATGAAACCAAGGTTGAGTACTGCCACAAATGTGGATCCACGACTCCTTTTGAAGGGTCCTGTGTTGTGAGAGAGGCTGCCACGGAAGTGGAGAAGGGCACCCCCAATGGGTGGCAACTAGTTAAAACTCCCAAAAGACGCGTCCCATACAACAAGGATAAAGAGGATCCCTTAAAACAAAACAGATTCCAAGCGCTTTGCCAGAGATCAAGAATGACAAGGAAAATTATGCTAAAAGTCTTGGTGGGAAGGCTACAGACAGCTCAGAAGAGAAGGAGAAGGGTTTAACTAATGTGGCAGAAGCTAACAGGGCAGAGGAGGCAGCTTTTCCAGTTGCACAATCCACGAAGCAAGGCACTGAAGTTGTGCAAGCCTCACAAGCTGCATTGGTGCCTCCAGGGCCAACCACAAGCACCCTAAATGGCCACGTGGGCTCTGCAGTAATAGATTGAAGCCCTTTGTTAGAGCCTAACAATTTCCCCATGACTGAAAAGGCGAAGAAACGAACTCTTAAGCACAGAGAGGTGAATGGCACCAAAAAGAGAATCAACCCACCAAAAGAGAGCGACAGAAATGTGAAGACAGGTGGGTGCTTACAGGAAAAGACTGACCTTACTATGGTCGAGGTTACACCGGTGCTCGAGGAAGGTCCCCCTTCAGATGATATGGATGTTGGCAACGTAGTGGCTAAGATAGGTTCTGAGGCCATGGACAATGATTATGAGGATGATTCTTCTAATGTCCGGATGGGTAGCCGAGAAGGGAGGGGGCTCGGTCACCTTTGCTTATGATTATACTTGCTTGGAATGTCTGCGGGCTGGCGGCACCTCCAGCCCAACACGAGTTCTTAAGGACTCTCAGGAATATGTACATCACTATTGCGTTTGCAATTGATTCCAAACTTAATATGGATCAACTTCAGAAGTCCAAATACAAGGTTCAAGAGATGCAACTTGCCTCTAACATCCATATTTCAGGTCTGTGGGCACCCATCATCGCCTTATGGGACCCATATGAGGTCTCCCTACTTAACTGGTATGCTCATCCTCATTGGATCGTTTTACACTTCTCTAAAATTCAGTCTGAACTGCATTTTGTGGCTATAGGTGTTTATATGCATACTGATTTTAGAATCAGAAAGGACCTTTTTCTGAGGCTTTGCATTGTAGTGAATCAATGTAGTGTGCCGGTCATTTGTACGGGTGACTTCAATGCAGTTTCTAACAATAATGAGAAAACTGGGAGGGCACCTGCTATCCAAGCATGCATTGCTCTTTCCAATTTTGTTTTCCATTTGGCCTTATGTAAAATATCCTGCCCAGACATGAAATTCACTTGGACCAACAACCGTGTGGGACAAGAGAATGTCATGTCAAAAATTGATAGGTGCTATGTCTCTCAGGAATGGTTGGATGACCCTGAACTTACCCTGCACTTGGAAGTGCAGCCGAGAACCATCTCAGATCACAATGTCATTTTGCTTTATATATCTAAATGTGGGTACAACACTTGGGTCGATCTCCTTTCCGCCACTTTCAGTATTGGCAGGATATAGCGATCTAGTCCGTTCTGCCTGGGTAGTGGACACTAGGGGCTGCGCCATGATCAAACTCATACATAAACTGAAAGCTACCAGGGACAAGCTGAAGATTTGGTACAAGGGTGAAGCCAATAATCTCACTAATCAAATTATGGCGATGAAGACAAGTATCAAGTTTATTCAAACCCAATGTGAGTGTGACATGTCTGAAGCAATTGAAGAAGAATGCAGACTTAAGCATGAACTATCTAGACTCCTCTGGCTAGAAGAACGACTTTGGCGTCAAAAGTCTAGAATTAAATGGTTGAGGGATGGTGACTTGAACACCAAATTCTTTCAGGGGATTGCCAATGGCAGGAGGCGTCGTAACAAGATTGAGACTATAACACATGAGGGTCGACTTGCGACGGACAGTCTGGAAAACTTTACAGCTTGTACCGATTTTTTTGCCACCCTGTTAGGGAGCACACATGGTTCAGGATGCTTACCTCAATCTATCGCGCCAGGTCCTACTGTGACCTCTGAGGAAAATGATGAGCTCCTTAAACCAATTAATGATACTAAAATCAAGTGGGCGGTTATGGAGGCTGATCGGGACTCTGCACCTGGACCAGATGGGTTTGGAACAGTTTTTTCCAATCCAACTGGAGCGTTGTGCAGGAGGCGGTGGGAGGGGCTATATGTGGGCTTTTAAATACCAACAAACTGGTGAAATCAGTTAATAAGACTCACATTGTTCTTCTGCCCAAGGAGCAAGGTGTAACGCAGGTGGAGAAGTTTCGGTTCATCTCCCTTTGCACCAGCATTCTGAAGTTTATCACTAGGATTAAGGTCAGACGTATGCGGCCGATATTGAAGAGGATCATCGCAAAAAATCAAAATGCTTTCCTCTCAAGGAGGTGCATTCAGGATAGTTTTCTCCTCAGCCAAGAAATTGTTCAAATTTTTCAAAACAGCAAGAAGAAAGCAGCTTGTGTGAAAATCGATTTGAGTAAGGCCTATGACAGAGTGAATTGGGAGTTCTTGCAAGCCACCTTATGCTATCTAAGATTTCATGATTTGTGGGGTAAAGAAAGTCATGACGATTGTTACTACAGTTAAATCGGCTTTGCTTATCAATGGCAAGGAAGGTACATGGTTTGAAAACAAAAGAGGACTCAGGCAGGGGGACCCGCTCTCCCCTTATTTATTTATCACTATGGTGGAAATGCTCACGCGCAACATTCAAGCTCAAGTTAATAACAATCAAATTAGGATTCCCACCATGGGGGCTGGTAATACTCCTCCTTTCTCCACCTTATATGCAGACGATATTATTTTCTTCATTCAAGGCAGAATTAAAAACTTTCAAAACTTGAAAGCGTGTCTTGATGACTTCTCCTCTCATTCTGGCCTTGTCATTAATAATGACAAAAGTTTTGTTCTCTCTTTCAATTTGGACAGCCAGATTCAAATTTAAATAGAGTAGGAATTAGGTTGGCGTCAAGGACATCTTCCTTCCAAGTATCTTAGCATTCCCCTCCAGACGATTGACATGACCGAGGAGCAATGCAGACATTTAGTCCTTCGCACATCTCTAAAGCTTACCTTTTGGAAACAAAAATGTCTCTCATTTGCTGGTAGCCTCAGCCTCATAAAGCATGCTCTTTCTATGATGCCTGCCACTGGAGTTTGGTAGTTAAGCTCCCTGCCACCACTTGCAAACTTCTTAGCAAAATGGCAGCTGAATTTTTATGGGGTGATACGGCGGACCACAAAAATCACCATCGCATCAAATGGGCTACCCTATGTCTTCCTAAGTTAGAGGGAGGTGTAGGACTCAGAGACCTTAGTGAAACTAATCAGGCCAACTTGGCGTTCTTAGTGTATCGCGTGTCACAACAATCTTCCCCCTGGGCTGAGCTTGTTAGAGGTCGCTACTATGAGCGCAAAGCCCTGACCGACAGCAGTATAAGGGGTAAAAGGGTGTCCAAAGCATGGCGTGGGGCCCTGCAAGCATGGAGTAGGATTAAAGGTGACATCTGCTGGAAGATTGGCAAAGGTAAGTTGGTCAAATTCTGGACAGACCAGTGGGGAGCAGGCCGTCTGATTGATAAAACTCCCACTTCCCATCTCCATCTAATTCGTGACACACTTGGGAGCACAGTGAATGATATTATGGTAATGAATGGAGATTACATTAGTCACTTCCTTGCCAGATTAAACCTTCCTTTCACTTGTCCTAGTCTGCAAGAAGAGCAGCCTAATGTCATGGTTTGGAGATATGAAGATCAAAGGGATTTCAACCGGCATGAACTTTGGCAAAAGATTAGGAAGAAAGGTCCCAAGAACGATGACAATATGCTCATTTGGAAAGGGAGAGGACTTCCAAGAGCCACCTGGACTGTTTATTTAGGTGTCGTAGGGCGCCTCCCTACCGATAGTTTTGTGCAAAAACAGGGTCAATTTCTCGCTTCAAGGTGCTCTGTTTGTAAGCGAGAGATCGAAGACCTCAAACATGTGTTTTTCACCTGTAAAAGGGCCCTTTGCATCTAAAACTGCATTTTTGATAAATTTGGGAGGGCCAAACAGTGGCGTAGGAGTCCCAATAACATTATGCAAGGTCTTATATGGTGGCATAAGAAAGGATTCAAAGAAAAAAGCTTTGATAGATGCTGGAAAGACAGCTTCCATATGGCGATATGGTTTATTTGGAAAACTCGTAACCACACTAAGCATAAAGGCGATCTTCCTATTGGCATCCTAGCAACACAGTTTTGGATGCACTGCAGCGAGTTTTGGTGGAACTATCATTGGAAAGGAACCCAACATTACAAAATTCGTAACTGGCTTCGCTCTGGGATCCCTTGAAGCAATGGAGGCATCAATGATGATAGATGGGTTGAAATCAACATCTCTTCGTGGTGCAAGGGCAGCAAAAAAGGAGTGGCAGGCCTCATTAGAGACGTCTCTGGTGGGTTCCGTTTTGGCTTGGCTTGCTGGTTTGAGAACAACACAGGGTAGCGGGAGACAGAGGTTCTTTTGGAATGCATTGGGCACCTGGTGAACATTGAAGATAACTGTGGGCGCATTCATCTACGGGCCAATGATGGAGATTGGAAGCAACACTTATGCAACATCACTGAATGGCACATAGAAAATGCTGATCTTTTTATGAGGAGCAACAACTTTCTTAATAGGCTTTCAATTTCTAAGGGATGGCCAACTACTAAAGCTACTCACCTTTTGTTTATTATTCCGGCCAATGACTTGTATAGAAAATGGATTTCTCATGACAACATGTGGCATCCATCTAATGAAAGATACATTCTGAGTTGAGGTTCTCTGAGAACCCATTTTTTGATGTATATATCACCTTATTTTGTTGCAATAAAAGGTTGGGGGCCTAACCCCCACGCAGCCATTGTCCGGAATTAATAATGCCTCACCTATATCAAGTGTTAATTAGCATTCAATTAGTATAAGAAATGTGTCGTTGAGATATCCTCAATGACCATCAAAGGAATTTGAAGGGTCATTTGGCAAGGAGGATTTACCCCATAGATTTAGACAAATTCATTAAATACTATGTTACAGTATTCTATAAATTTGCTTAAAGATTAGCAAATCAAAACAGTTTTTTTTATCCTTTTGTAGAGTTACCAAACACATTGATTATATATATGTATAAGTAAAACTTTTTCAACATGATATTTTTTAGTCCTTTTCTTTCTATTGAATTCATTAAATTTTGAAAAAAAAAAACCAAATTCATTTTAGATGTTTAGGAAAATTGAGCGGTGACTATAGCTTTTTAAAGTCACCCAATAGGTTCATCTAATCCAACATGATTGGTGAACATTTCCTTCATCTTGTATTAGTTCACTCATTTTTCTTAATTGTTTTTCTTTCTACCATCCAATCTGTTTTGAATGGACGACATTGGTGTATATATATATATATATATATATATATATATATATATATATATATATATATATATATATATATATATATATATATATATATATATATATATATATATATATATATATATATATATATATATATATATGATTTCTCTGTCCAGGTTTAAATGAAGTATGGATGGAGAAATCCTCTGGCCTATCACAACGTACTGCATGATGATTAGACTGAACTGCATGGTTGGAGGAGTTACACACACATAGACACATAAGTAAGACTTTTCAAAATGATATTGATTTTTAATTCTTCCTTTCTTTCTTTAGAATTCATCAATTCTAGGAAAAAAAAACTAAAAAAACTATCGTGAAATGGAAAGGTAAAGAACGAAGAAAAACAAGAGGAAAAAGCATGCAAGATTATGAACTGGTTGAACTCTGTCAGGGGCCGACAACTCGGGACCACACAGGGGAACAAACTCATTCCCTTTATAAAGTCCAAATGCTTTCTTTCATACGGGAATAATTTAAACGCGGAAAAACTTAGAGCATTTGCAGCTCTTATCCAACACGTTGCCATTTTTCTTAAAAAGAAATAACGACATATTAATGAAAAAACCAAATCCTTATTGTATATGGCAAACTTGAATGAGGACCTTAAACAAAAGTACAAATCATCGGGACCCGTCTGGTTGACCTGGGCGGGCCCGATACATTATTGGGCTGGGTACCGAGTACCCATCGGGTACTTGAGCGCGATGCCCAGGCTTAGTGGCAATATAGGACAGTTCTCAACTAAATGCAGCCATCCATAATTGGTGAGCCCTTCTAGAACTTGGTGGCATTAGAAAACCATTTTCAATTAAACGCAGTCTCCATAATTGGTAAGTTGTTTTCTTCTACTTATGAAAGGCACTAAATGTCTTAATTTCACGTTTAGCATAGCTAGTCGAGCCAGCGGCAGGTAGGAACCCAATCACTGGTTTGACTCCTGTCTCAAGTGGTTCTGCAAATGACAAAGTCTCTTGACTCGGGTGCAGTTTTGCCTTTGTATGAGGAAAAAACAGTGTCTTACTATATGAATAGTTTTAAAGGGACTTGTTGTGCTTCGTCAGTTTTTTCCTTTTTCTCGACAGTGCACTCTTTTTGTATTTTTATTACTTTTTGTTCACCTTGTGGAGTTTTCAATTAAAAATGTAAAAACGGATTTTCACCTAATAAATCAGCTAATATAAAGTCCAAAATTGCAGTATCTTCATTCAAGCAGCAACTGTCATGACATATTGGCAAACATCTTGTCATCTGAAGCCACTAACGATTTATGAACAAAAAAATTTGGGGGATACATTTGAAATATTCGCAATTTCGCAATATGTAAAGGTTTTGCAACTTGAGAAGCAAGAAAAGTCACGTTTGTAAGGTGGAGGACTGCAACTTCCGACAAAAAAGAACAGGTGTCGCATTAACAGTGTGACCCACCGTTTTTCCCTTATCTATTCTCTCATTCCAAGCAAAAACATTATCTCTGCGTTGGTGGCAGATCTTGAAGCAGCTCACAACTTACCGGTTCATTAAAATGCCTTTCACGTTTCAAAAGCCATTGCTGGTGCTGCCGCAAACTGACATGCTGAATTATTGGTCTTCTGAAATAGAAAGAGCAAGATATACGAAGACTTTCACGACCACCATTAGCAATTAAATCGCCATTCAGATTTGCCATGTTAAAAGTAACTTTACAAGAAAAAGTAAATGTTAGTTGTAAAGAAAAAGGAATCTCTTTCAATCTGATCATATTTAATCTTATGAATTTTGCGATGCCAACCTCTACAAAAGTACTTTCTTGGTGCTCTGGGAACAATAGGATCATTTGACAGACAATTAATATAATCGATGTCCAACATTTATTCAAGTCCAGGGACCAACTTATAAATTGAACAATGATAGAACTTTGAACTATTTTTCAGAATCTGCTAGAAGACTGGAAGCATTTAGCAAACCACACAATAAGAATTTTTTTTTAATATGAAATAAATAAAAAAATATGCAATAAACATTCTACTTGCAGCCATTTATTTGACGTCTGCAAAAGGTAACAACAGATGATCACTCTCACTTTCCAGGCCAACGCAGTTTACTTGCACTAAAAGTTTCTACAGAGGTCAAAAACCATGACAGAGAGTTGGCTAAAATGTGCAAGTTTGTCTGCCAGTCAGAGACCATGAATTTAATTCTTCGAGAGGCATTTAAAGCCATGATCCCCAGAAGATTGAGCCATTGACACAATTGCTTTTAAGAAAGGGAAAGGGCCAACTCACAGTACACTGACCGTCAAACTCCAGGGCGACAAGGTTTGATTGCCAATGGCTCATGAAACTATAGCTTTTTCATGCATATATACTACTTTATCAAAAAACGACCTGTTTTTCCTTTCTCTTTCTTGGGTGCCATGTATTTTTATACTTCATAAACGTTCCTTTCTGCAACCAAGCGTCATATTCAGAAATATGAACACAAACCCACAGACGCAGAGTTATTGGCTGCAGCAGAGTAATCAGACCAATGCATTGTTTGCTTCAGTTGCCACATGCTAAGCAGCAGGCTCAATTTTTGCACAGCAACATTTTAGAGGCGCCAGTTTTTTCATCAAGTTCTCAAATCAGAGGACCTGCAATCCCCATTTCTAATAGGAGGTCAACTCTGTCAGGTGACGCATATTCAATATTAATAACTAAATCCACCGAATACTGTACCTGTTCAAGATGAAGAGGGAAACCACCCTTCATGCATATTTTGAGTCAGGTTAATGAAAAAAAGGCCTTGAAACCATTTACTTTTTCATACATGAGCATAACCACCCCTTTGTACATGCTGTGTGTGGGGGTGCTGGACCCTTTCACAGCTACTAAGAATTGGCTATCAGTCAGCAAAAGAGGGGAGAATTTTTTTTAGGTGGTTCAAAAATAAAGATAGATGTTAATCAACATTTACAGTCGTTGTAGGCCACTTTAAGCATCTCTAAATCAGATTTTCTGCCAGTGGTCAGCTGCAGCAGACATTCCAGAAACCACAGCAGCAGTACTGAAGATCTGCATCCAGCTCTTGGTTTTTGCAGCCAAAAGAGCTCCCGTTATTGCGCCTGCAACACTAGCATTCACCTGCAGAGAGAATATAAAACAATTAGCATAGTGAAAGCAGTAGAGTCATGGAACACCTTGAAACTTCCTACAACTTTTTCCAGTATGAGATACATAATAAAAGCTCTTACTATTTTAATTGTTTAGCTTATTTCTTTTATTTACATTGTTCTAGAGGGAGTTTGACCACACCAACATTTTAAAAGTATTGTGAAATGCAAGCCAAATCGACATGGATAGGGGCCTACATTCAGTAAAAGAGCAGCATGTGTAATATTCCACACAATACAGAATACAACATATATGATACTGCCTGCACGACTGCACGTGTGTATTGTTCATTTATAAGACTGGTTTTTGTTTTTCTCAAGATCAAGGGACAAGTAATCAATAAGAATCTTGAAATAAATAAAAGCTGACTCAGCTAAAACTACCAAGACAATATAGCATAGACTTTGGTGCCTTCAATTTTCACTTTTCCCTAACTTTTGAAATGTGATGTTCAAAATATCTTAACAATTGAAGGCATACAAATGAGCCACCATGATTTCGTTTTACCAAGGTTGACAAAAGTAAACCTAACAGTTTATCCATAGATAGACCCTTAGTTATTATCCTTGCAACAGAAATGCAGACAATTGTTTGCCCTGGCCAAGACAACTAGCAATCTTCTGGTTGTGAAGCTACATTTCCTCGGTTGGAGCTCTGCACTTTGTTTTGCTAGTTTTCAAGCGTAAATAAACCTTCCCACCTACATGCCATCAAAATCTGGCCAATCTTTGTGATAAGCAAAGAAGCCCAGAACAAACACACATACATGAGAAGTCCAAGTCATTCATGTAATTGTCATGAATGCAATCAATTATGCACATAACATACAAAAGAAACAAACAGCAGCTTGCTTTCAAAATAAGCACACATTTTAGTAGGATAGCTTCAAAAAGATTGCAAGGTTTCATCAAAGATTGGCGAACAGTAGTTGTCAAGGTAATCCTCCATATCCAGAAAGGAGCATAAGTAGCAAATCAAAACTTGGGCAGAATAAGGATGGACACATAATGAGTTGCCAATTTCCTAGACAAAATATGAGATAGGCAAGTTCTTCCCAAAAACTCTTCCAAGAACTCTCTGTTTTTAACTCCATCTAGTTAAAAGACCATGGGTAACATCTAGGACAAAAGAACAAATTAAAAAACAATCAGAAGAAAATTTTTGACATGATAGATAGTGAATCATCTTTTAAAACATAATTGCCTGTATCCCAATTCACTCCAAAGAACCAACATCAGTCATGCAGCTGCATTGAGGTACTCCTTAAGAAATGTAATCAAATTTGATAAGAAATAGGTGAATCTTTTATTTGATCAAATAGTTCAATCTACAATCCCATGAAAGAGATGCTCCTCGACAACTGGATAATCAGAATAAGGGAGATTTGCAGTCAAATTAAGCTCCATCCAGATTGCCATTTGCTTGAAACATACCTCATCACCCAGTGCCTGCTCATGAACCTTTGAACAAACTGCCTACTTTCCAATAGCTTGTTCAGAATACAATTCAGCAAGCATGCTTTGTGCATAATAGGATGATAAACAGTATCTCTAACAGAAGAAATAAAACCTCTGACAGAATAAACAATGGGTAGCGTCATGTGATACATAACGATTTGGATAATTTCCTTTGAATCAGAACCAATCAACATCATCATGCCAGATCCTAATCACCTGTGTCAACTACTTTCTCACGTGCCATAGAAATTCTACACCAAATGGAATAGGCCCCATCTGTCCATCCATCATGACTACCCACCCACATTCAAGCAGCAATCGATATGATTGAAATGCAACAAGAGGGAGGGGAAGGAGGCTTTACCCAATCCTTCTTCATTCGGTATCTTTGGATTCCACAGTTTGTCGCTGATAAAACTCCAGCAAAAAGCCCTGAGACAGAACAACTAATCATATATGAAGCTGCCTAATGGCAAAATAAAGCTGGAAATTTCACAGCTTGCTCAAATTGAACTTGTTGCAAGCAAATAACTAAATACAGGAATATAGAGAAGAGATGCACCAGCCTTCACAAATTATTTATAAAATATTAATGAGATAAAGACGTGAAATATCTCATCCCTTTAACATGAAATATTGGACAGGAAACATAAAGGTGGACCTGTTGAATACTCATAAGGGGAGTTTGGTAAAAGGCACAGTGTTCCATTAATCTATCCCAATCTCTGGAAGACATTCATGGAATATAATGTTCCTGTTACCGTACACCCGTTTCAGGTAACAAGTTTTGGCCAAGGACATCAATGGTGTCATATTGAGTCTCTATTTCAAATGAAGTGAGTAAAACCTGATAAAACAGGACAAATGTTACAAATATCAACTTATTCTAAACTAGGAATAGAGAGAGACATGTAAAGCCTATAAAAGTATCCGCTTCCAGTGGCTTCTGCATCAACCAGGCCAGAAGCTATACCATGATCAGCATAACCCCAGCATCAGTAACCATCTGATACAGTCCAGCCTAGGACCGTGCCGATAATGGCCGGGGATGAGACCGGGAGCAGCCATAGAGGGGCTAGCCCGCCCAACAGTCAATCAAGGCCGAGCAAAGTCAAGTTGACCCGAACCAGGGTCAAGAGGGAGGAGAGGGTGGTGAAGAGAAAGAGGTTCAACCTAAATGTGAGCTCAAGAACACACTTAGAGTTGAAGCAGAGGAGGAGCGGGAGGAAGTGAAACGACTCTAAGTGAGGCTAATGAGAACCAAGTTGGTGGGTTGAGTCCAGTCTCGGTCAAGTCTGGTCATGGTCCAAGTCAAAACCCAGTCACTTAGGGTCAACCTAGGGCGAGCCTAGGCAATTCTTGATCCAAATTGAAGCCCAAACGTGTGCGGGCTAGAGAGGAATCCGTTTAGGAATGAGACAATAGGTCTCGTATTTGGATTTTCGCACTTTGCTTTGGTATTTGCTTGTGCGCCTTTTGCTTATGCTTTTTGGATTCAGTTTTGATCCGGATCACATGTTTAGATCCGTGATTTTGTTCAAGACTATAAATACTTTGTTCACATTTGATTTCGTATGCAATTGAAGGAATTTGAGTTCATTGTTCACATTCGTCTCTCTCTCCTCTCCACGAGTCTCTCCCCCTCAGGCCCTACATTGAAATCATCCAGCACCAAAGCATAGGTTTGGCTTGACTGACAGTAAACAAGCATTTTTTTTTTCTGGGAACTCAAAGGTAATCATATCATGGCATGACTTTACAATGAAATGAATATACACATACAGCAAAAAGTACACTCTTTGTCTTCCAAAAAGCCACTGGAGATCTTGGACTGAACCGTTGTTTTTGCAATATTAATTGTAGAACAAAAACTTGCCAGCTGTCATTTGAATTCTGTAATTTATTTCCATTCAAAGCAATATGCACGTCATATGATCCTCGTCCAAGATGCAATTATATATAAGATGTGCTGGACCGGTCAGAGCCACAATAATCTGAGTGAGAGATGTTACATTTCAAAACTTAAAGGTATTGTTCCCCACATAATGGAACAAAAAATGATTATCATAAAAGATATGATGAAATTTGCAGCAGATTGTTTGTCACAGAAACTAGTAAGATATAAAGTAACAATGGATAGAAATCAACTTTTATTGATTTCCTACAATTTGAAAAGCCATATGACATTTCAGATAGGCAAGAAATCAGTCATACACGATCCAACTAAAATATACTCTTTGGAATCAAGGTCTGCAAAAAGTAATTTTTAGCAAAAGACCATTAACTGAACTAAGATCAACCATGAAATACTTAATCTTTTGGACATCATTATGGATATACAAGCGACTGGAAATGTGAATTTTGTTCATCCAAAATTCACTAGCATCAAGCTGAACTACGTCAACAAGTAATGCAGAGGGATTTGAAAGGAAATCACCAGAGCTGGTCCAATCTATACTAATCAGCATCAGAGTAAGAATGTGAAAGGAAAATAATATGATTACCACACTGTATTCCATATTTGCCAACACAGCTGGCCTGCAAAAAATTGTCATTATTAGAAAAGAGAACACATGAAAAAAGAATATGAACAAATTGAATATTAGATTTTATTTAAAGGGCAAGGAAAAATAGTTAAATAAAGTTATAAACCATCTCAAATTAGGATTATAAACCGAACTCAGATGGACCATTTCTTATTAAGCAACAAAGAATTAACAACCAACCATTTAATTTCTTACCACAACAGCAGTCCGAGCAAGACCAGTAAGGCCTGATCCCACAAGAAAAGACAAGTCAGAGGCATATAACATACACCACATGCAAGTAATAAGTAAATGGACGAAAAAAAAAATAGAACCAAATGAAATCCACTTAAATGCCAAATGGTAGAAAACTATGTTTCATAATCTCCCATGAGAATAGAAGATTAGAAAAAAAAAAAAAAAAAGCTTACTGCTCTCTTTTCAAGTACAATAATTTTAGTGTGAAACTTTCCTTTTCTACCTCTTTTCTGAGCTTCATAAGGACCAAAAAACATCCCCCAAGCACTTCCTGCCTAAAACAAACATAAATTACTGTGAACATACATCCAAATACTAATGAAGATAAGACTGTACCACTGCTTAATCTTCGTACAAAACAAAAATAATATTTTAAAATGAGCATTTTAAATTGAAATATGAATGCGGGTTTCATTGTAATTTGTAATGACATGTCTATAACCAATCTTGCATGAGAACATGAATTGTTAGAAATTTAACCAAAATTTTTGAATTTTTACAATTCTTGCCAATATCTAGAAGTGAGACATGGAATTTTTCAATGAGGATGCTAAGTTCACAAAGACCTAGATTGAATGACCAGAGAACCTAACGAGTGAAAACAATGCAGATCTCGGAAGAATGCATCGAATTCAATCTCATTATTGAAAGAAAAACATGTGTATGGACTCAAGTAATATTTCAATTGGTTGGTTTCTTCCTGCTTTTTCCTCATTTAGTTATTCATTATCATGGAACGATATCTTGACAAGTCCAAATTCCATGAGTCATGGACTCGAGGAAGTCAAAACCAAAAGAAAAATCCACCAGTCATGGACTCAAAGAAGTCAATACCAAGTAGGTTTTTTTTTTTTTTTTTGGTTAATTCAGATTCAGGCAAACAACTTGACTCTATATTCTTACATAGGAATGAGCCAGCTTTTCTAAAGATGGGCAAATCCAAGAATAGAAAATGTATTCAAAAGGTTGAGCATCCAATGAAGAACTGCTACTCCAGTGGTTGCCAATGAAAAATGTTTGATGCCTCAAAGAAGCCAAGACCAAGTAGGATTCATTGAGGTGCGTTAGATTCTGATAAGAAACTTCAATGTACCTTCCTGCCATATTATGGGCCAGGTTTGGTAAAGACAAGCCAATCAAGAAGAGGGACTGTGTTCAACAAAGAGTCCAAAAAGAACAGCTCTTCTTGTGGTTGACAGTGAAGATCATTTGCTCATGGACTCGAAGAAGTAAAGCAAGCAGGATGCACTGAGGTGCCTTGGATTCAGACGAGCTACTAAAATGTACCTTCTTGCCACATCAATAAGCCAGCGTTGCTGAAGACACACAGGCTAATCCAAGAACAGAGAATGCATTCAACAGGCCGAGCATCCAATGAATAACAGCTATTCATGTGGTTGCAAGGAAGATCGTTTGCATAATCTAGCAGAATCAACTAGATTTGGGGACAAAAACCTATACATCAGTTTTGCTACTACATAGTACATATATATTCGTTATTCAATATTCAATCTATTTCTGGACTGTATCGTAAGATTGATCTCACTAATCCCACCATACATGCCCAGAAGAAACCTAACTAAGAAACAGAAACTGCACCAAGAAAAAGCGTATAACACCAAGGAGATAATCAGATGGACGAACTTATTGAAAAAAATCTGTGCAAACAAGACTTAGCAACATTGCCCGAGCTAAGTCATAATTTCCGATGTCAACGAAATGCTAAGTTGACTTAAAATTCCTTATGCTTCAAACGAGCATCTACTTAATCCTTCTTTCTGTTCTAAAAAGTCTGTTTCTATGATCACCATGACACTGGACATAATCAATCGTAAGAGAAAAATCTCACTCTCAAATCAATAATAAGAAGATGGAGACCATTTAAGCATCAAATTTGACAACGGAAAATTGCAACCAAGAAAACAACGAATAGAAGTGATTGCTCATATCAGGACACCGACTTGATGTCCCCAAAAATGCCAACCACCAAACACTCTTCCAAATCTTAGATGTGAAAACTAACATGAAATTCGTGAATTTGCGCGAATAAAACGAAATGGGGAGTGACAACTGATCTTGAAATGCAGAATTCAACAATTGTAACTAGAATTCAAGCTCTTTGCTATGTTACACGAAGTTAACAGTAGGGAGGGAGATGAATATACCGCTCCAAGCCTGAGGAATGAATCGACGGCGAGGGAAGAACAAGGGATTCCGTCCCTCAACTCTTCGTCCATCGCTTCTTCTCGCTTGTAATACTCTTCCTACTTCAGCCGCTTCAATCCATCCGGACCCAAGAGACACCGCCGCACGCCGGCGCTCCGGTTACTAGCCTCGCGCGGTCGCGCCCATGTTTTCGTATTCATAGATATCGGAGGAACATCTAACGATATTTTGAAGTTTGGTTTTCTAAACAATTAAAAGATAAAAAACCATAAAATTTCAGTATTGCCTAAAGTATAATGTCAGCAATACACAATAAAAGTTTCTATGTACCAACTATTTAATTATATCATTTTGTTAATTATTATAAGAGATATATGCATAATGCATGGGTATAATGTCCTTTAAATAAATATATATATATATATATATAATTTTTTAACAAAAATACTGAAATTGTTGATATTTTGATGACATTTTAGTTACACTAAATTTTTTATCTGGTAAGACTTCTTGATGCAATGCTTGATACAATTTAGATAATAAATATGGTATATATAAAAGCAAATTGGTGAAATTTACTAAAAAGTAGCAAGTGAATTGCTGTAAATTTTTAAATTCGTAACGTAGAAGTCTAGAAATCAATTTTTATATTTGTATATTTCATATATTGTGCATTTATAAATGTATAAAATAACATTGTAAAACACTCAGAAAGCATGTACAAGAAACGTATTCAGAGAGATAGAATCTAAAGTTGAAGGACGCGGGATCTCACCTCTTGGTACCTATATAGTTCTAGACCCTATGATAAAGGAAAATAATGGGGTGCTTTCAGGTAGTGAGATACAAAATAATAGCTTTCCTATGTTAAACTAAGAATCGATTATAACTTGCCCTTTGAAAATTTGTTTAAAGATGATACCCATGTTTTCATGTACCTTGTAATTTACAAAGTTTCTCAACTTATTTTGGCTTTTTCCTCTTTTATCACATGAGCTGGAAAGAAATTCAAGACCAGCAGATTAAAGTTCAGTATACCCAGTAGAAGATTGGATTATAAGTGTTGAGAGTTAAAAAAAAGGATACTAAAAGCCGTATTCTGTGAAAGATTGGCTCTTAAGTAGTCAAATAATTAGAACCTAAAAACCCAAATGAAATTTAACAGAATCTATTAACAACATCAAACTCACTTGAAAAGGCTTTTTGGCCAATAACTTGTGAAAGTAACTTTTTGAACGTGTGCTTTTGCAAAAATTTTGAAAAATATGATTTGACCCCTCAAAACATTTCTTGCTCATAGTTTTAAACATAACAGAGCTATATGGTTTGGTATAATAAGATTGTGATTGAGTTTTGGAGTTCAACATAGATTTCTTTGACATTTCCAATATTATGAGTTTGGCAATTCAAAAGGCCCACTTGTTTTTTTTTTTTTTTTTTTTGTATTTCGTGAAAAAAATGTGTTGACCCGTAACAAATATATACAGATGATGTATACAACGCCATTAGCACCGGTGAGAAGGTGAAAGAATAAAATTTCAACAGTATCAAGTTCAATGAAGACCTTGTATCAAGTTTAATCTTGACATTTTAGTGCATTCATTTTCCACCGTTATTGATATTGGCCTTGAGAGGGCTTTTGATGGTAATAGGACACACTGAATGGAACACACTTGTTTGGTTTAGTCATTTTTTTATCAAACCTTGTTTATCGCAGTACAGGATGGACATAACGAACAATTGAATAGGGGTATAAATTACCCCCTGTTGCACACTATTTCGAGCTAACCCTTAGAACAACATGGAACAGAACACCGTCTCCTGCCCCCAGCTGCCTTCGGGTCGAGCTTATCTCATTCTCCTCTGTCTTTCCCCCTTCTCTCTTTTAAGTCTCCCCCTCACCCACTCCTCTCCTATCTTTGTTGCTCTCTTCCTCCATTCCATCAACCGAAGTGTCCTGTTTTCTCCATTCCATCGACGATGGGTTATGCGATCACCTTCATTGCTGCAAGGAGTTCCATTCTTTTTCTCTTGTTTTGTCCCTCCCTCTCTTTTTCTATTTGTCTCTTATCTGCAATAACTAGGGTTTTTGTTCCTTTGTGTTGATTTGGGGTTCTCTTCTCTTTCTTTCTCTCGTTGTCTCTCCCTTCTTCCCTGTTTCTACCTTTGGACGTCGGAGGGGCTGAGAGGGGTTGAAAGAGAACATACAAAACAAACATATGCAAAACAAATGTTGGACAAAAAGAACATAGTGTTCTATTCTTAATATTATCATACAGTGGACAAGGAACATTATTGTCCATGAAGATGAGAGTAATGTGATAGACATTACATCTTGTTATCATATTCCAATTGACAACAATCAAACATCCTTAGAGGCATAGCATAACTGGTCAAGTTGATGAGCTGGTGAAATTCCAAATGGTGTCAAACATTGCTCTTAGTTAAAATGAGTAAACTTAAGTTTACATCAGTTGGATTCCTATACGTGCTATTCCTTTAAACTGCAAATGACGACAGACATTTTCTTTTAGTTGAAATGAATAACCTTAAGTTCACCCAAGTCCCAAAGCCACTCTATATTTAATCAATATCAAAAAGTAGAAGGGGTTTCAACCATTTCAGGAATGTCTACCTTATCACCATTGTTATTGAAAGACTTGGCAGTTAAGCATAGACTTTGGGTGAATAAGAGAATCCAACTATTCATGTGATAGTTGAAGTCTCTGCCCCCTTTCCATCTACCTCTTGGGGGTCTAAGGCTATGTCGATGTTTTGTGAATGCACATGCATTGCACATCAACTCATGCATTATTATATTTCCATTGTGACACTTTAACTCGAACCGGCAACGAATGCCTATTGGCAATTGATCCCACCAATGCACCACTATTTAAAAAAAAAGGATATGCATTCTTATTTTGTATCACTAAAATCTATGAGAAAATGCACATTATATTATAAAAAACTGTGGTCAAACAACTATCAATTGTAAATGTATCTTTTGTAATAGTTTTTAGCCAAGCAAAATAAACAAAAATATGACCCTACCACAAAGGTAATAGATTGATTTCAGTTTTCCTTAGTTCATGTTTAACTATATGCAAATTATTATGCACTATTAATATAAATATTAGTTATGTTTATTTTTTTAATGCCACACAAAAAATATGCACTTACACAACAAATATGCGTGTTTTTAAAGGGCAAAATAATAATTTTAGATTAACTTAATAATTTAATTAACGAAGTTTGTTTTTAACAAATATAAAAGTTTAACGTTTTTTGGGAAGTATTTTTTAGATAGAAGATTTGCACCTCAATTAAAATATCCTTTTTTTTTTTTGCATTCTAATGCAAATATATTCACATGCACTTAATTATCGTTCATCTCACCTTTATTAATTTTTAATTTTCAATTTTCAAGTTGCTTTTTATTTATTTATATTTTGTACTTGTGAGAAAGTGTTACATAGTATACACGTGTGTGCCGGACAATGCCTTCCGTTCTGTCCAGGAATGCCGTCAGGCGTGGCATTTTCGTTGTTTTTGGCAGATATTCATGTCCTTTTTTCAAGTTGCCCTCGGGGAAGGGATGAAAAACCCTAACCCTAGAAGGGCGGGGATTCTCTCTCCCTCTTTCTTTTTATTTCTTCTTCTATCCGAGGCTTTCCTGAGACCTCCTTCGTTCTCCAACTTCGAGCTCACTCGCGTAAGTGAACTCTCTCTCTCTCTCTGAGCGAATCAGTTAGTTTGGGAATGGTGGGTCGTTCAAATCCTGTCTTTTTCTCATTTCCTTACGAGACATAAACGAGAAACTAGGGTCTCCGTGCAAGAAAACTCGACTGAAGCTGGATAGGAAGTACTGTTGTCCACCATCAATGGCGATCTTCTCTGGGTCTTCTTGTTATTTTTTGCAGAGTCTGCATTTTTGTTTGTTACGAGCTTATAATACAGACTACATTTTCAGTTTTGTGGGGTCACCTAAATTGCCCTGCTGTAGATCACAGATCCATTGGGGATTGCCATTTTCACTTTGCTGATGTCTCCTCGTCCTTGTTCTTCTCTAAATATTTTGTTAATGGCGGATGTAGTTGGGCATGGCATTTCGTAGTAGTTAGCCTTATTGGTTGAGGTATTCGATACATAGAGATGCATACACTATACCGACCAATCTCTTACAAGACACTTCCCGTGTTAGTAGTCTTATAAATGTGGTTTCAAAAGTAACAAGCGTGTATTGAAGGTAGTTTTTATGCATGCCCAAGGCTAATGTTATTGGTGCAAAATTTGCGTTCAAATGCTATTGATTCCTCAACTTCTCATCTTTCCTGCTTCGCTCATTACAAAATGCATCGGGGTTTCTAGTGGTAATGGAATTGTGTTGTGGCTTCCTTCGCGTCCAACTTCTCTGGAGCTTCGGTTGCCTAGACTGGTAAAAATTGAAAGTTGGTTGTTATTAGGTGCAGAAGATTTATCTACGACGCTGAGGTTTTTACTTTATTATCAATGTCTTTGTGGTCTAAAACGCATTTGAGATTTTCAGATTGGATTTAATCCATATCCCAGCGATGTGATGTCTGTTTAAGTTCCACTTCCGCAATTCAATTACATCCAACAATGTTGCCCTATGCTGCCCTCCATTATGCAAACAATGTTGAGATTGTGGTGTTTGCTTTGCAGTGCATCATACTAAAGTAAAAGAGTTTAAGTCAAGATGAGTCGAGGGACCACTGTCACCAAGGGCAAGAAGAAGGCATCGACCTTCACTATTGATTGTTCAAAACCTGTAGAAGACAAGATCATGGACATAACTTCCTTTGAGAAGTTTCTCCAGGACAGGATTAAGGTTGGTGGCAAGACTGGTGTTCTTGGGGATACCATCACAATCTCTCGTGAAAAGAACAAGATCAGTGTCACAGCTGAGAGTGCATTCTCAAAGAGGTATACTTTATAAACTGCCATAAACAAAAAAATTAGGCCAGTCGTAATACCTAGTTTGTAAACTATGTCGGCTATGTTATTTTTTGTGGATATATTTTGTATGTTTAATGTCTTCTGGAAAGTATTATTGGAATATTCATTTTAGAAGAACTTTGAATTGTGTTTACTTTTTGGTAATATCATATGCAAGATTTTGGACCTTCAATAACTTATCAACTTCTACTTACCTACCTCGTATCATGAATGCTGCTTCTTGGGGTAGCCTTGTCTATACAGTGTTTTTTTTTAATGGATTTAGTTTGCAGCAACGATGATTTTGTTATTCCCAGCTCATTATGAGACCTATAGAAGGTCTGGGACATGACATTCATAAGATGGTCTGAGCTGTAACTCTGTCACTCTTAATTTTTAGTTTACAGTTTATACTTTAAAGTAACATTGAATTTGTTATTCCCATTTAATTTACAGCAACACCAATTTTGTTATTCCAATTTAGTTTGCAGCAATGGTGATTTCTTGTTCTCATTTAGTGTGCAGCGACGATGATTTTGTTATACCCAGCTCATTCTGAGGCCTCTAGGAGGTCAGGGATATGACATTTAGACTATGATCTGAGCTGTAAATTTTGACTCTAGGCTTTTTTGGTTTTTCTATGTTCATGCATCTGTGAATTAATTACAGATGCAATGCCAATGTATAAGTGGTAGCTTATCAGCCAAATTCGCACGATCTTAAACTAGTCTTCCTCTGGGAAAGACACTTTGTATTTTTTGTAATTATTAAACATATTTTTGTCTTATCCTATTGCAAGGGTCAGGAGGATTTTTAGGCTGCTGAAAGAAAACAAACATTCAGTACTGTTTAGTATTTGGACATATTTAAATTTACCTAGTATTTTGATCCTCTGTCTTCTGCATTTGAATGTTGTCTACATCTAGGGGATAAACGCCTGGTAGTGCTTTGTCCTGAATATGGTTGGCTGCAATGATGATTCTTGTGATCCCAGCTCATTATGAGGCCTTTACAAGGTCTGAGACAAGACTACACCACACAATCTGAGCGCCTTCCTTTTCATTGTGATGAATAAGCTTCGTGTTCTATCTTCTGTTTGCTCACTGTTCAAATAACTTGTTTATGTTTTGATCTCTGGAGGTTCTTCTTGGAACTATTTCGTTAGTTCCTCTCTCGTCGTCACTTTTTGTGCATGGAGTGGACTCAACCTTTACTTGGTCTCATCATGTCTTTTCTTGTGCATGGAGTGTATACAACCTTTACTTGGTCTATATGGT
Source organism: Nymphaea thermarum (assembly GCA_011799765.1). Classification (NCBI taxonomy): domain Eukaryota; kingdom Viridiplantae; phylum Streptophyta; class Magnoliopsida; order Nymphaeales; family Nymphaeaceae; genus Nymphaea; species Nymphaea thermarum. The sequence continues at coordinate 13,836 of JAANDH010000191.1, read as the reverse complement.
GGTCTTTTAAGTTTTAAGTGAAAAATTGGGATCAAAAGTACTTTAGACTTCTACATCTCTCTCTCCCCCCCCTCCCTCTCTCTCGCACTCAACTCACTCTGTCTTTTAGATAATTAACATACATCTCTGCTTATCACATTGCCGAGAGCGAGAGCCTAAGTACTTCATATGAATGGGGTGTCAATATTCGTCTCTTTCCTTGATAAAATGAGTTTAAAGAATTAATAAATGTCATGTATAATATATATTATAACAACGGTAAATCTACTCTTTGCTTGATGCACGTCTTGCTGCATGCTGTTTTGTGTTTTCAAGAAGCTTGTTCTCTCAGCTGATTTATCCTGCAATGTGAAAGATTGCTTTTATGATGTTACCATCGTTATTCTTGATAATTTGCTGTTCGACTTTGACAGGTACCTTAAATATTTGACAAAGAAGTACTTGAAGAAGCACAATGTGAGAGATTGGTTGCGCGTGATTGCATCTAACAAGGACCGGAGTGTGTATGAGCTCAGGTACTTCAATATTGCAGAGAACGAGGCTGAGGAGGAAGATTGATCAGGCAGTCGGATTTTTCACCCCTGAATCCTCTTTTTGTTTGCTTTTCTCATTTTGAACACTTTGTTACTATTAAATTGTGAAAACGGTCATAGTGTGAGCTGGAAGTTTTGTTGTTTATGACATTTCAGAAGTTTGTAGGAGCCAAATTTTGTCAATTTAATTAAGCCAATGCAAATTGACCTCATAGCTGTTGCCGGTTCATCACGTTGCAGCGGCTTACACCACTTTTTTCATCATTTGATGGTTTGAATCTTTAGTGAGACGATTAAGGCTTGTTGGTGTCAAATTATTAACCAAACCTGTGGGATTAACCCGTCATTCTTTCATTGTTAGATGCTCTATGTAAAAAATGATTAATTTTTACTGCCTCTTTTCTATACGACCTCGGAGAAGGAACTGGATCTTATAATGCATTTTTGTGTTCGACCTCATGTCTTGTCATTGAGTTTTGTCCATATGAAACGCTGATATGTTTGTCTTGGCCATGGAGGCTGTGTGTCGATAATGTTGGTGTTAATTTGAAATGCGCTGATTGCGCAGACTGTCTGTCTACCATGCTCACAATGATCATCACATTATGTGTTTGTAACTGCATTGTATGTGTTTCACTAAATGAATGATGTGTACAAATGTAGATGAACATTTGATTTGGGTCCCATCTATTTGATCGACTCTAACAGGCTAACAGCCTAATTTCAGCATTTGAAGTAGTTAAAAAATGAATTTGTTTCTCTCTAAAAGGTGAGACTTCTATCATGGTTTTAGCATCAGCAAGTTGTCACCGGGATTCTTGCTATTGGCAGTAGATAAGCCGACGGATTTGGATGTGGTTCGCCATCCGACTCAAGTACACAAGTAGGCTTTGATGGTATTGTTGTTAAAAGGCTGGTTTTTAGTAGGGCTTGGTTGGCTCAAGGCTGGACAAAGTTGGGCTCGGGCATGTCTGCCGTTTTTGTTGGCAACTTAAGTTTGGCCTGCTTACTTACTAAGTTGGATCCCATTTGTCAACTTTATGCCCATCATGTGCTCGTTGTGTTTCACTATAGATTTGCGATCAGCGGTGATAATATATAGCATGGTTTAAAATTCATACTATCGAGACCTTCTGTTTGTTTTCTCAAAACACACTTTTATGCGACTTTGGTTCTTAGATCCAAGGCTATCAAACTCAACTTTACTGTCATACCTTTGTTTGAAACCCGTGATAGATCGGGACCTTCGTCCTCCGAAGAGGGGAATCGTAGAGTCTGGGGTGCGGGTATATATATAAAAGGCTAAGTCCGGCCTCCAATACTGTACTCGGGCCAGCCTGACTCGGAGTACTTTTTATTTAGCTGTCCTAGATATCAAAGTACCAGCCAAGCCCGCCCATCACTATGCCTACCCTTATTCCCAAGTCAATGGGGTCTTAGCTTTTCTCAGTTTTCCTAATTGTGGCCCTGGGAGGGACATCTATAAGGCATGACATGTAATCTTCAAAGATATTCAAGAGATAAATTTGATTCGTCCAAGCTTCTTTCACATTTTCTGGGATAAATTTCACTCCATTTTTTGTTACTTTATGCTCCTTAAGAAAGGGAGGTGTTCATCCTCGTTCCCCCTGGTTCTTTCTGATGGTACTCATTGTTCAGGTCGGTGACATTCTACTTTCAATCTCGAAATAGTGAAGTGTTTCGCTTATATTTTTTTAGCTGCTGGTGAAGCGTTTCGCTTAAAGGTTGGATTTCAAAAGATTGCATCATACAACTCACTACAAGAGAGAGAGAGAGAGAGCACAGCTAAAGTATTTTGGGAAGTGGTTCTGAAGAAGGACAAAGAAAAAGCTGAACCTTCTCAGAAGTAGCAGAAAAAGCGTTATGTAGTTCTCTCTCTCTCTCTCTCTGTGGTATATGAGAGGAATCATCATGTGGGGAGGGCGACAACCTGCCAGCTAATTTTTGAACAACTAACGACGTATCATGACAAGAAATCAGATGCCAAAACACCATGATTTTTCTAAGAACTGTCATCAGTTCATAAGTAACAGAACTAACTGCACACGAAAAAGAACATGTAACGGAAAATTCTCAAAAGCCCTTTTGTCGTTCTCCTCTAATCTTCATCTAGAGACGAAAGGAGTTACAGAAGATCGATAGAAAAGAAATACGTCCAATTCCCTCTGAGAACTCTCCACCAGTCCTACATACAAATCTTGAAACTTATTTCAAGGATTCAACACAGATCTACAGCAGATACTCCTCAAACGCAAAAAACTAAACCCAATTCACTCATATCTATAAAGAGTATGAGAGGAAGAGAGATTGGGCGTCAATGGGCAGCAGAAATATGCCCATCTGTTGAGTTCAATGAGTTAACAAGAGCCAGAGCGATGCTTGTCACCTTAGATAAGCACCCTATAGCGGTGTTGAGTCCCTGCACCAGAGCAGTCCCATTGGAGTCATTGAGCCCATCCAAGCACGTCCCCTCACTACTCATGGCAGCGCTCAGCCATGTCTGCATATTGCTCACCTGGAACTTGAAGTTGTCGTTTTCGAGCACTCGGATCTGGAACAAGGACTTGTACAGGTTATCCAGAGCATCTCCAAAGCACTCTATGCAGTCCACAAGCGCCATGCTCGCCGTTCCCGTGAGTCCCACATTCTTCAGTCCCAGTATGTACCGAGATACATTCTTAGTCTCAGTTACAGTGACGGAGATGGCAGCCCGGGCGAGCCCAGTCCAGCTGCGCTTCACCGTGCTCGGCCAGGAAGAAAATTTGGTGAAGCATAAGTCAGGATACTCGGTCACGTTGCAGGCAATTCTCAGGCCGTCATCTCCGTTGTCGGCCGCCGCCGAAGATCGCAGAAGTAACGGAGGCAGCAGTGCCAGAAAAAGCATCAAACTGATGGATGAAAGTGTCCTCATTATGAACAGAACCTATGAAGATAGACGCTATCACAGAGAGCTCTTTCTTTCCCTCTCTCCCACTCTCTGCCATCTATATATATATATATATATAGGCCCTCATGATAGAACATGGGTAAACATGTGTTGTGTTTGATTTCATTGGATGATGTGATTAACTTGCTGTATTTGGTGAAGAGAACGTGTTAGCTTAGGTAGTTTTGACACCTTAATGTACTTTTTTAACCTGAAAACTCAACCGTTGGCTTATAGAAGAATTTGATGGCACAAAATCTCAAACTTGCACAATAGTTTAATTCGATGTAAAGTACGTCTTTCCAAACAGATGAACTATGGCAGAAATATCTAGAAGGGTCGATCCATGTATACACAGTGGATTCTTACAATATTATGATGTCTCCAAATATGAAATCTCGCATTCCATGTAGTAATTTTTTTTTTTAATAAGGATGAATTCGAGATGTCCAAAAATGCAGAAAAAAGCATAACATTTAGAAATCCTGATCTGATTTTATCAGTTGACAAGTTGATAGCCGTTGTTTTTATAGAATCCAATCTTTGAATTATACAAAAACACGCCCAAGCTTTTGTAGTAAAGCAAAAACGGGCTTAATTTAAGATTTTCTATCATTTAACAGCGTGTTTCTTGTATGATTTATAGGATTACATAGACCAAAACTTAGCATATTTCTGTTATTCTTTCAAAAGTTGACAGTCTTTTTCTCTGCTTTTTTTAATTGTTTAATTTTGGGCGAGTAGAATCTGTCTATATGGTCGTTAGAATCATCAAAAACATATTATAACGGTTATATATATATATATATATTTGAAGTGATAATGCAATAAAAGAGAGGTAGAGGAGAAGTTGGAAGGGCAGCCAGGTTGGCTGGTTGGGCTTTAAGGTGTGTTGTTGGGTGTTCATGTGACCGTTGCTCGTGAATTTGTCCCTCCTCCTCCCGTGAAACTGTAGCAAGGAGTCCATGTGGGACCTTCCTTTTACATTTCTCATGGTGCATTGACTCCATTTTAAATCAATAAATGTGCTTTGCAAGTGAAATTGGGCATAGTTAAGTGAAAATAAGAGGGCATTTGGTAGGTAAGAGGAGCATTATGTTCTTGAATATATATTCTAAAAGACATGAATACACATCTAATAATAAGCTCTAAACATAATCACGTCATGTTTCTTAAAACAACAACATGGTGTTCTTAGGTATTTTAAAAGCATGTGTTCTAGAACACAATGTTCTCTTTATCAAACGCATGTGCTTGCACAAAAAATCGACGCCCTGTAGCTCGCAAGCACTTGGTTAGCAGCCATTGACTTAACCTCCCTGATGCAATTGCCTTATTGAGATTGACAAATGACAAGCTGAATATGGGCTTGTGTTTAGGGCTTTTATATGCTCATTAAGTAGTAATAAGTGCGTTGTTTACATACTGTAGCAGAGTCAATGTGAAATCACTGTTTGCTGACACCCATTGTTCTTAAATTTCAGTTTATATTGCTTCTCAACTTTATGACTGTGCTTCTTTCCTGAACATATGCCAACTTGGGGCTCAGCTTCATATGCCAACTTGGGGCTCAGCTTCATAAATCTCGACTTAGATTTTCCCAATAAGTTGACCACATGCCATCTGCCTTTGGGCTTAATCTATATTGTACCACAATTATATGAATCCATCCATTATTATCTAAGATTCATTTTCCCAAAAATGGATACACATTTAAGTTGTTTAGTTATCCTAAAAAGGTTGACACAAAAGATGGGACTGGCTGACAAGTAACCAATCTTCGTTTGGAATTTCAAGAGCGTCAACTTCTTGTGGTACAAAAAGGATATGACATGGAAGTTGAAGTACAACCATGAATTATGAGTTGTAATTTTAATCGAAATGACAGCATCATCGCTCGTTTGTCAAATCACATTCTGGAATGAATTTTACATCTGATTGTCAGTTAATGTACAGTTGTACACCATTAATGTTGATAGCGTATGCCATCCATCACCGAAATGGATTAGATCTCCCCCAAGGATGTGATTTGACAGATAAGGTTACATGACTGCTTCTTCTTTCTTATATGCCATGCGATGATGTATCCTTGCATGCAAACACCACTCCAACCACACATTTCTTTGCATACCTTGTAAAAATAGGAATGCATTTAATTTAGGAATGTCAATGGATAATATTTAAATTGTATATCCAACCAAATATATAGAGTTGGCAGAAAAAAAAAACATCTGGCATGGAGCTAGATTGGATTTAGACATAAGAAATGACATTCGATTGCATTCATTTTGGTTTTAAATGAATACTTGATCGGATTTGGATTAGATTCATATTCATATTTAGTTTCAAATAAATATCTATATCCACTATCCATTCATTTTGGAAGTCGGCCTTTTAACATATCATAATGCAGTCCGAATTCCGTTGTTAGCAGGTGTGTCACATTTCTAAGCTTCAACACTGGCTTTCCTAATCCCGGCTGATATTAGCGCGATGAGCTTTATACATCAACTTTGAGTGTTCGATAGTCACATTACCTGCTTTCCAATTTTCCCATCTTTTCTGATTGTACGGGCATGTAAGATCAAACTTCCCTTTAGCCGCTGCTCATCTTATCTTCTCTGCTTTTGCTGAATCTCTACCATAATCAAGTGCACATGTTCTAATGCAAGTTTTGTAGACATTTACCTCATATTCAGGCTTGAGCCTAGCGAGATAAGTCCATATTGGATCAATCTGGTGATTCTAATCAGATGGTCCTGCACAACACCTTAGATCTTGCAGAGAGAGCAGACTGCAGCCTTACCATTGATTTCTTTGATAAATTGTGGATGGGAGCCTCTTATGCATTTGTTGGTTCAACACTTTAATGCAATGAGAGTATCAAATGGACACTGTTTAAAGTTTAAACAGCACAATGCAAGATGGGAAAGTGGAAAGCGACAATGCTATTTCAGACGTTGCATGATCACGTGGGATCATATCTTGCACCTTATATGGGTGAGATTTTGACAATACTACTAAGCTTCTGCAACTGTCAAATACTACCATTACTAGCCAGTGGGAGTGTGATTTTTTTCCTCTACTAGTCGTTTGTTTAATAATTCCAATTTCTTAAATTGATTCTAAAATTCCACGATTCTGGGTACATCAAACACCCCCTTAAGGAAGCTGCATGATTACCACAGTTCTCTTTTCTAAGTGACACACATTTAAAGAGGTAGCCAGTTCAAAGCCTGCTTGCAAGCAGTAAAACTCCTTAAAAAGTGCTTCATAAGAAGAATATTATGTTATTGAAACACATGCTTTAAAACAAAAAGCAAGACTGCCACCAACTATATTTGAATATATTCGTTATAATTATATTTTCATGTCTAATTCTAGCACAGCATGTAAACGATGTGAATTATGCCGGGAAATTTCTCAAATAAATAGAGTTCTTGCGTTGGGGGACATGTAGACTAATCCAAAACAGAATGATCCCGTCTTATGCAACAGGGGAAATGGTTTCCTCCTTATGTATGAAATGCTTCCTTGCAAGACTTTAGAATGGGAAAACTGGAGGTGAAATGTACAGGTTGTTGGTCAAAGAAAGAGAAAATACAAACATCCACTGGCAGTTACATGTGGACGTCATGGTACAGCTCACAGCAGAGCCATGAGAAGCTGCTTCTGGCATGCAAAATCAAAATAATTGTGAAGCAAAACGGTAAAAAATCTACTACATTAGAGAGACGAACTGAACTGTGTTGACTCGTGATTCTTTTTTGTTCCTTAACCAGCTTTCGGTAGGCTTTCCTCGGTGGGAATCTCGAACGTTGCTCCACCATGCTCTTTAGCAGGTTTCACCTCTATAGCAGATTTCCATGCAAAAGCAAAAGGCGTCAGAAAATAGCAACGTTCATGTGTAAAAATGAAGGCTGAAAACAGGAATTCGAACATTCCAAGTGAACACTTGACAATGAAATTATCCAAAGTAATCATCATGTGGACCTGTTCAAAACATTCAAGTCTTATTGAAAATATACAAACATTTTATGATTACAAAGCGAAAGGAGTAAAATTGGATTTAACCATTTAAAGGGTTATTGCCCTAATTGCTGCAAATGTCATCATGACAACAATAATAAGAAAAAAAAGCAAATGGTCATATAAGAAATGTAATAACAAGTCATAGATTGATTTACGTTTTCAGCCCGTAAGATTTTCACCAATTTTTGTATTTCAACTTCTACATTTTTGTGTTTGTTCCATAACTTTAGCTATCATACTAACATGTTCCCATCTATTGGAAATTTTAAAGTTATTCCACGTGTTCTATGCATTAGTGCAGAGGCTTCCTCGGCAGCTTGTGGTTCCCACTTCCCTGTCATTGAAAGCTGAGAAAATGTGCCTCTAACAATGATCACCATCGCAATTTATTGGAAATCTTCAAGAAATTGCGAGTTTTATGTATTCTTAGAGAAGCTTTCATAAAGCATTATGTGCAGAATGTCATATAACTAAAGCAGAGAAGTGTTCTTATCAGTTTCACCTATTACGTAAAGACCCTGAATCAAGTGCCAACCCTGCCATTCTGCAGCCTGATCTTTTCCACAGTGTTGTCCTTGTAAGATATGGTACTGCAGCCTGAGCTTTTCTAGGGTGTTATCCTTGTAACTTGTACAATATGGTGATTGGGTTCACTCCAGGTTTCTCAAGGATAAGGTCCATGAAGTGGTCTTCTCCTTGAAAGAACTCATCATTACTTATGCTGGTTAAAGACCAAAGGAATCCATTCAGACAGAAATGCCACATGGACATCTAGCCTTGACATCTGTAGCACTTACAATACAACATATTTGGTCACCCAGCAGTTTCAGGTATATTTCAGCTCAATTAGCCTATAAAACCTCCAAATTCTCCATTTCCAGTATAAAACGTCCTATTACACTAACAAGAAGCAGCCTCCCAATGTTGTTGTTCATAGATAGAACGTCCAGATATATCAGAAGAAGAGAGTCGTCAAAAATTCAATGCTTCGCCCCCTTTCATTCTTCTTCCAGAAAGGTGAGGAATGGAAAGGTCAAGGTTCCAGGTTCAAGGTCAGGCTCGGGGCCCCATCAATCTAGAAGACAGGCTTGCGCCTCCAATATGAGTTTGGGAATGGAAACCAGAAGCACGACCGGGATAAAAGGCTCTGTCAATCAAATAGGTGTTTACAATAGAACGATGATCTAAATTTCACTTGTTAATGAACTATGTATGTTTGCTGCCTGCAATCTATATCTGAAATGGCTGCCTGCTGCCGTTGTCTGAAAAAAAATAAATTGTTGTTGCTGCACGTCCTTTGGCGGTGGTCTTCATGTTCTATTACATTGGTTTTCTACTATAGCTGACGGTCGTAGGTCAGAAGGGTCTAATGAATATAAGATGGTTGAGAACTCTTTTTCTTATGGAACCACAATCAAACTTGATGGTTCGAATTATGAAAATCTGGTCTAGGGTATTTATGATTTATGTGGCTGGTCATAGAAAGAAATATATTCTTGAAGAAGATGAACCTCTTGAGAAAAAAGAGAAATATGCTACGTGGAATGACGATAATAACATTGTAATGGCATGGAATATGAACAATGTAGAGTTCCGTATAGCTCCAACAATTGCATACTACACCAAAACCACATATATGTGGTCTTTCTTGAGAAGACATATTCTCATGCTACTAATGTTATTAAAATTTTATAATTGGAAGAGGAGATTTGTAACATACGGCAAGGAGATCAAGATCTGTCACAATATTTTGCTACATTGACTGCTGCATATGAACGGTTAAAAGTTCTTCGCCCACCTTGCAAGCACGTTATGCATCACATTTTGAACCTGGTATGGTAGCAAGGTTTTTTTTTTTCCGGGTTATCTTCAAGGTATCCTGTGGCGAACTCTCAAATTCTCGCAGGCAGTGACCTTCTAGACTTAGAAGATACTTATAATAGACTGAGTCGTCTTGCAGTCACTCTTACTCAGTCTACGCATGACACCCCAGTCTATGCACTTCTGATGTCAGGAGGATGTAGCAAAGTTCTTTTGTTGGATCTAGAGGATCTAGAGGACGTGGTGCAGGACGCGGCAGATTTCAGTACTCCTATTGTGGTAAATTAGGGCATTTAGAGGATCGATGTTGGGACAAGCATCCCCATCTCCGTTCTGCTGGTCCACCAAGACGTGGTGGAGGGAGAACGAGTGCAAGCAAATGGCTGCTTCATCTACTGCAACTTCTTCACAGGCTACAATTTCTATGGTTGAGTATCCTACCTATTCTCCTATACCTCCATCATATTCTCTCAACTTAAGCAAGGAAGAATATGATCTTGTTCCAGCTCAGAGGTCTACCCCTGCCTCGACCAACACAACTGCAATAGAATCGACTTTCTTTGTTGCTGCTCCTACCAGTGACCCAAGTATGATATGGATGATTGACTCAGGAGCATCCAGGCATTGTTATAATCAGCCACAAATGTTTTTATCGTTTACCAGGTTCACTACACCACAACACGTCAAGTTGTCCCCTATTCTGGGCAGCGGTGAATCCGGTGATATCTAGCTCACACCTTTTGGCACCATTATACATGTGCTATATGCTCCTCGATTTCCTGTTAACTTGTTATCTGTTAAGCAATTGGCTATAAATTTATAGTGTAGAGTCATTTTTTTTTATCTTGGTTCATGTTCTTTTCAGGCAATGTTATCACTGGCGTATCGTATCGCGTATCGGTCGGGCCGACCTATACACTGTATCGTAAAATTAATTTTTAATTTGTAAAAAATATTAAAAAAATATAAAAAATAGAAAAAATCAGAAAAGTTTTTAAAAAATCCGAAAAAACAAGAAAAAATCAAGAAGAATGTATTTAAAGAAACATTCATCATTCATGTATATGAAGTATGAATATGAACAACACATTCCAAAATAAGAAATTAGACATTCAAAAATCAAAATAACATACTAAGCAGCCGAAGAGTATTCGATTACATCACAATTCATAAGTTCAGAAGTCAAAACATATAGACATAGTTATCATCTTTCATGATCCAAAAGCCGTCTTTCTCCAAGCTTTCCACTGTGCCCTCTACAAGAAAGAAAACTATCTCACGGGCAAAACTTGATGCAAATGAGAAAAATCTCTCCCTCCCATGTCTCTTGCAATGTTTAGAAACAAGAAGAGAGAGAGAGAGAGGAGCATATCTTTTGAAATAAAACGAAAAAAGGGGCCATCGGGCCCCTCATTTTCCCCCTGTATCGTACGATACGGGGGTGTATCGACCGTATTGTACGATACACCTTCGTATCGTGTATCGTAGGCGTGTCGTATCGTTTTTGTTGATACGGACGATACGTGCGTCTGTATCGTAAGATACGAATAACATTGTTTTCAGGATTTACAAACTGGGAAGATGATTGGTGGCGGCCATGAACGTGAGGGGCTCTATGTCCTTTTCGTCCTTGTAGATGTTGCTGCATCATCTTTCACATCGAAGTCTTCTCCCTTGCAGTGGCATCTCAGACTGGGTCATCCCTCTGTGTCCAACCTTCATCGTATTTTTCCAGATATTTTTGCATCAGAGTCTTTCTTATGTAATCCATGCCAGTTAGGCAAACATACATGTAGTAGTTTCCCTTCGAGTCAGAGTCCATCAAGTCAAAATCTTTTTGATTTTCTTCATGTTGATGTTTGGGGTCCAAGTCGAGTTTCCTTTCATTCATGTTTTTGGTATTACCTTGTTCTGGTTGATGATTTTACTAGAGTAAGTTGGGTATTTTTGTTACGAAACAGGTCTGAAGTCATCTATATTCTTTAGAAATTTGTCAATGAAATAAAAACTTAGTTTGGTAGTATTGTCAAAAATATTCACAATGATAGTATTGTAAAAAATATTCGCACTGATAATGCTCTTGAATTTAAATATTTAATTCTACTTCAATTTTATGTCAATCATAAGATTCGACCACAATATACATGTCCCCACACATCCCAACAAAATAGTGTTGTTGAACGCAAACATCGACAACTTCTAAATATAGCCTGCACCCTCATGTTGCATACTCATATGCCTGCCTACTTTTGGGGTGATGTTATTCTTACCGCATGCTATCTCACGCATTCTCATTCAATACTATATCTAGATCGACCATTATTTCATATACCTCCCAAAGTTTTTAGATGCACTTGCTTTGCACACATCTTAGGCTCAAACTAAAACAAACTTGCTGCCCAAGCCGTCAAATGTGTGTTTATTAGCAATTCTGCCAATAAAAAAGGCTATCGACTTTTTAATCCCCAGAACAAGAAAGAGACTGTCAGTGTGGATGTTACATTCTTTGAGTAGTGTGGATGTTACATTCTTTGAGTCTCGTCCTTACTTTTCTACTCCAAATACCATTGTGTCTGAGCTCCCGTGTCTGTTCCTCTTCCTATTCCCCCAGTATCACTTGAGTCTATCCCTTCCTCTCAACCACTGTCGATCGTTTTCTTGATCCTCCAATAGTCTATACTCGGCGTCAAGGTCTCTCTCCAAACCGCCCATCAGAGTCTTCTCATGAGGTAAGTTCCAATGATAAGACTGACTCAGGAAGAAATGATGACTATTCTACAGATGATCTACCATTCTACCTATTGCTATTCGCAAGGGCCAGCGACAGTGCACAAGACATCTGATCTCTAATTCGGTTTCTATAAACCATTTGAGCACAAGTTTGGTATAGTTTGATCGAGCTATGGCTAGTCACACTATTCCAACCTCTCACCACCAAGCTATATTAGATTCACGATGGAAGCACGCCATGCAGGAGGAAATGGATGCTCTTCTTTCTAGGGAGACGTGGGACCTAGTGGACCCACTGATGAATTGTGATGTTGTCGGCTCCAAATGGGTATTCACCATCAAATATCATTCTGATGGTTCCGTAGAGCGCTTCAAAGCTCGTCTTGTTGCAAAAGGCTATACATAGACTTATGGGGTGGACTTCTTCGAGACCTTTTCGCCCGTGGCACGGTTAGGTACTATTCGCCTAATTATATCTCTCGCAGTTCAGCAGGATTGGCCTCTTTTTTAGCTTGATGTGAAAAATGCATTTTTATACGGTGACCTCTCTGAAACAGTCTATATGAAACAACCACCTGATTTCAAATGACAGGAGGAGTGTTCCAAGGTATGCAAACTATTTGCTTAAACAAAGTTCCCGTGCATAGTTCCATAAGCTAAGTGAGGTTGTCTCTAAATGTGGATTTCGAAGATCCCAGCGTGATCACTCCTTGTTTATCAAGTGAGGGACTTCTGGTATAGTGATATTGATTGTATATGTTAATCATATTGTCTTTACTGGAGAAAGTACTCAAGGGATAGCTCAGACAATGGAGTTTTTTCAGAAAAACTTTGTCGCAAAAGATTTTGGTCAACTTCGTTATTTCCTTGGTATTGAAGTGGCTCACAGTAATAAAGGGATCGTGATGTCTCAAAGGAAATATGTTCTTGATCTTCTGTAGGAAACAAGGTTATTAGGAGCCAAACCTGCTACATTTCCTATGAATCCTCGAATTCATATTCATGATGATGAATTAGAAGTTTTTGACTCCCGTTCTTACAGATCTTTGATAGGGAAACTTTTATACAGGACCATCACTCGACTTGACATAAGCTTTGCTGTAAATAAACTAAGTTAATTCATGGAAAAACATCGAAAAATTCATTAGGAGACTGCTTTAATGATGGTAAAATACTTGAAATCAGCCCCGAGAAAGGCGTTATGGCTCAAAAAGGCAGAATGTGTGGACATAAAATAATACAGTGATGCTGATTACGTAGGGTCAGTAAATGACATGAGATCTACTACAGGTTTTTGTGTCTTTATTGGTGGGAATCTTATTTCTTGGAGAAGCAAGAAATAGAATGTGGTTGCTAGATCTAGTGTTGAGTCTGAATAAAGGGCGATGAAACTACGGCTGAAATATCATGGGTCAAATCAGTGCTTCTAGAATTGAGAATTTCAGTGAAACTTCCTATGAAGATGTATTGTGATAACAGAGCAGCAACCTACATTGCAAATAACCCTATCTTTCATGAGAGGATGAAACACATTGAAATGGATTGCCATTATGTTCGAGATTTGGTACAAGAAGGTTGATAAGATGTTAATCTGATCCAGATCCAATGAAAAGTCATGTCTGTTACAAGAAGAAAAGTCATGTCTCTTAGGAAATGAAAAGACATGTCTCTTGAGAGATGAAAAGTCATGTCTCTTGAGAGATGAAAAGTCATGTCTCTTGAGAGATGAAAAGTCATGTATGTTGAAAGATGAAAAGTCATGTCTCTTGGGAA
>JAANDH010000190.1:390707-427328 GCA_011799765.1 Nymphaea thermarum | reverse complement strand
GTATCCCAAGCTATGCTTCCCTCTACAGGTTCAACTTTTCTTCCATTTACATAGGCAATGCGCCCTCTCCCAGCAATCCCCACAGTAATCGCAGCAGACCACCGTAAATAGTTCTCCTTATTGAGTTGTATGGTGGTAACTTGAACCGGTACATTGTCCATCCGCGTAGACCCAACATCAGGTACGTTGGTATGGACAGAGGAGGAGGAAGATGAGTCGGTCATGATCACAGGTCACAAAGACTGCCAAGAACAAACAGTGGCAGCAAGGAGGAAACTGAGAGGACGACGGTGCAGATCCCTAGGCAACGGCGCGGAACCCTAGGTGATGGCACGAATCCTGAGGTGACGGCGCAGATCCCGAGACAGCAGCGTGGAAAACACGAACGACGAGATCAAGACGAAAAACACCAATAGATCACATAACCTTGCTCTGATACCATGTAGAAAACAAATATGCAATAGGGTAGAAAAATGCACACCAACGTAACGTAGAAAACCCTCAACACGAGGAAAGAAAAACCACGGGTGAGGAGGTCTGACGTCCACTAGTAGCCAGACACTCTCTCTCTTCAAAACTTCATTAACTCAAAGAGATTAGGGTTTACAAGGACTTAAGTAGTCCTTAGGGCAAACCGGATCTGGATCGGATCCGGACCCGTACAATAGAAGTCCCGTCAACAATATCTATGTGGGTCTGTTTGGATTCGGGCACTTGTTCAGGACCCGACCCGTTGCTACTCTCATCCATATTTATTTTGTATACATATTGAAGTCGAATGAAGAAAAACTCCTTAAATGTCCCTTTTCAATCCGGTTTGGATTCGATGGTGTTCCCTCATCTGATTCGATGGTGGAGACCGAGCATCAATAGGTTACCAGGTACGTTTCTGGTCTTCGTCCATCTATTTCTAATGAATTTAATTGTGCCAGAGTAGATACTCTAGATCAAGCAAGCAGTTATGCAATGAACATAGAAGAAACCTTGAAAATCAAGCATGAAACCCGAGAGTCTAGGGGTGACACTTCATACCGTCCGAAGTCGAGTTTTCCAACCAGGTGAACTAGCTCCTCGAAATGTGTCGAGTCAAGGCCTGTACCGCCTTCACCTGGTAAAGGCGAGCAATCAGGTCCAGCCTATAATACCCAGTTTAAAACTCGTAGTTCAGACCAGACCATATGTTGTTTTAGGTGTCATGAGTTAGGTCACTTAGCTTCAAAATGCCCAAATTCCCAAAAGAAAACTCATTTACCAGAGACTATAGAGGAACCGCCAGATTCTGACAGTAAGGAAGTCTCGAGTGGCTCGTCTGATGCGAGTTTTGATAAGGATGATGCTATACACTTTGATGGTGATGACATAAGCAACCTTTTATCAATATGTCATGACTGCACTATAGAGAAGGTCAGATTCTTCATGGTTGCATAGTAACATTTTCAGGACTCGATGCAAGTGTGAGGGATATATTTGTGATGTGATTATTGACAGTGGAGCGTGTGAGAACTGAGAACCTAGTTTCACAGAATGCAGTTTCTACTCTAGGTCTGAAACCTGAGAAACGCACTCAACCATATAAGATGGCGTGGTTTAAAAAGGGAGAAGAAGTTCATGTCACCCAACGGTGCCTAGTAAAGCCTTCTATGGGGCCACATTACCTAGATGAAGTGTGGTGCGACGTTGTTCCGATGAATGCATGTCACATTCTTCTTGATCGACCTTGGCAGTATGATCGGAAGACTGTTCATGATGGGAATAAGAATACTTATTCATTTAGATTTAAGGGCCGAAAAGTTGTCTTGCTACCCACTAAGGAAACCACGACACAAGGAGTTGGCTGTCCAGTACAACCATCCAATTTTGTGGGATTATCTCGTAAAGAATTCTTGGATCATTGTGAAGAGGGACGGATTTTGCTATGCTTTGGTTGTTAAACATGTGTCTATGATCTCATCGGTCATTCCAAGAGAGGTAGTGCTGCTCATTTCCGAGTTTCAAGGCATTATGCAAGATGATCTGCCACCGGGATGTTCGACATGCTATAGACTTTGTTCCGGGAGCTAGTTTGCCAAACCTACCGGCTTATCGGATGAACCTATTGAGCATGTTGAGTTGCAAAGGCAAGTGAATGAATTGTTGCAAAAGGGTCACATTCGAGAGAGTGTTAGTCCATGTGCAGTTCCAGCTTTACTGACTCCAAAGAAAGATGGCACGAAACGAATGTGCGTGGATAGTCGAGCTACCAATAAGATCACTGTTACGTATTGTTTCCCCATTCCAAGATTGGATGATATATTGGATATGCTAGCGGGAGCTCAAGTGTTATCGAAGATTGATTTGAAAAGCGGATACAACCAGATTAGAATTTGAGAATGAGATGAATGGAAAACTGCATTTAAAACACGAGATAGACTTTATGAGTGGCTAGTCATGCCATTTGGGTTGTCTAATGCACCTAGCACCTTCTTGAGCGTCATGACGCAAATTCTTCGGCCGTACATTGGAAAGTTTGTTGTAGTGTACTTCAATGACGTTTTGGTCATTAACCTCACAATTTCTGATCATCTTGGTCATCTGTGTCAAGTCCTAGAGACCTTGCGTAAGGAAAAGTTGTTTGTCAATGCCAAGAAATGTAGTTTCCTCACTTCGAACCTTGTCTTGTTAGGGTTCATTGTTTCGTCAGAAGGAGTGCAGGCTGATCCCTCTAAGGTGCAAGCTATCGTAGATTGGCCAACGCCGAGAACAATGGGTGATGTCAGGAGTTTTCATGGTCTAGCCACTTTCTATCAGAGATTTATCAGAAACTTCAACACCATTATGGCTCCTATCACAGAGTGTCTCAAGGGTGAAACTTTTAAGTGGACCCAAGCGACTGAGGACGCCTTTTGCAATATCAAGGATCGTATGACTCATGCCCTCGTATTGACTATACCAGACTTCACTAAGGTATTTGAGGTAGAATGTGATGCCTCCAAGGTTGGAATTGAAATTGTGCTTAGTCAAAACAAGAGGCCAGTCGTTTTCTTTAGCGAAAAGCTAAGCGCAGCAAAATGTCAGTATTCTACCTATGACTTGGAGTTCTATTATGTTGTAGGGGCACTTCGATATTGGAGACAGTATCTAATCTACAAAGAATTTGTTCTGTATATAGATCATGAGACACTTAAGTATCTCCATAGCCAAAAGAAGATGAGTGCTCGTCATGTCAAGTGGGTTAATTTCATGCAAAAGTACACCTTCTCCATTCGCCATCAATCAGGGAAGCTCAATAGAGTTGCAGACGCCCTCAGTAGAAAAGAGCAACCTCCTGATGTCCATGTCTGTGGAGGTAGTTGGATTTGAAAGTTGCAAGGACATGTATCATGCTGACCCGAATTTCAGCCACATTTGGTCTGAGTGCTCTAGTGCACCTCAACCCCTGTACTCTAAATTTTGCATTCACAATGGCTACCTTTTCCGTGGGAATAAGTTGTGTATCCCTCAATACTCATTACGATTACAACTTATTGCAGAACTCCATGGTAATAGAATGTCGGGGCATTTTGGGCAGAACAAGACATATTCTTCGATGGATGAACACTATTATTGGCCCAAGATAAGGAAGGATGTCATCATGTTTGTTCAATGTTGTCGTACTTGCCAAATCGCAAAGGGGCATAGTTAAAATAGTGGCTTGTAGACCCCCCTATCTATTCCAGATAGGCCCTGGGAGCATGTGTCTATGGATTTCATTGTTGGACTTCCCAAGACGGTCCGTAGAGTAGATTCAATCATAGTGGTTGTAGACAGATTTTCGAAGATGACCGTTTTCATTCCATGCAAACGGATGACAGATGCGTCATTGGTTGCCTCTCACTATTTCAAAGATGTGGCACGGTTTCATGGACTTCCTCGTTCAATCACATCTGATCGAGATACGAGGTTCTTGAGTCATTTATGGCGTTCACTATGGTCTCTGCTTAATACTAAACTTCAGTTCAGTAGTGCTTACTACCCTCAGACCGATGGCCGAACCGAGGTAGTCAATAGAATTTTAAGAAACTTAGGTGTCTTGTAGGAGAAAATACCAAAACCTGGGACTTAGTGCTATCACATGTTGAGTTTGCATATAATAACTCAGTCAACTGTTCCACTCGAAAGACTCCTTTTCAAGTGGTATATGGCCGGTCCCCAAACCATGTTGTTAACTTATCCCCAGTTCCAGGTACTAGAGAACATGCACCGGCGGCACTTGATGCTATTGAGTATGTGCGTGATGTCCATACTCAAGCGAAGCAGAAGCTCCAGGAGAGCTATGAAACCTACAAGTCCCGTGTTGATCGGAGTCATCGAGATGTTAACTTTGAAGTGGCCCAACAAGTTTGGGTCTACCTACGACTTAAGCAAGGTCCTCTTGGTACCTATAGTAAGTTAAGCCCTAGGAAATATGGCCCTTTCCGTATTAGTCGTCGTCTAGGAACAAATGCTTATCTGTTTGAGCTTCTTAAGGATTGGCAAATTTTGCCGATCTTCAATGTTTCTGATCTGTTTCCCTACTCTGGTGACAATGATTCGTCGGAGACAACTTCTCTCCAACCAGGGGAGAATGATGCATGGCAGGACCAGACTCGTCACTCTCCTGGGTCCAGTTCCTCGCCTCAGGTTCCACCTTCGCGCATCAATGCAGTTCATGAACCTTCAACCGTGGGATCCCCTGTGGACCTAGAGCATGCACGAGAGGAGGTGCCTCTGCGTAGATACTCGAGATGGACCAAGGGTTGAATTGTAATTTTGATTTACATATGTTATTTTGTGATCCATTTTGTTAGCAACGGGTCGGGTCCTGAACAAGTGCGCAAATCCAAACAAACCCACACAGATATCAAATGAACATACCATATAAATGGGCGACAGTTTTATTCTGTATACACGTTGAAGTCGAATGAAGAAAAGTTATGTTTTGTTTTATGTTGTTTCATCCTTGCTCGCCTTGCATCAATATCCCTCACCCATGTGATAGAAGTTAGAACAGCCCATGTTACTGGCATAGAAACATTGGTGGCAGCATCATAAAATTAAAAACATGTCAAATATTCCAAATATTGGAAACACATACACTACAATCTTTGACTGCAGAGGATAATTGTAAAGGAAAGTGTAAATGTACAAGGGGATTTGTAAACTAGGCATGTGAGCGGCTGGCCAACTGTTACTGGAAGTCGGCTGGTTTTCTTAAGGCACAAATGAGAATATAGAGTGCCTTCTTGGTGGCTTGTTGCTGACACAGATTTTAATACTTCCTCTTTCTCTATGTTGCATGGACACTTTAAATACTATGAAATGTTGGTGTCCAGCCATGTCTGACACCGACACTTGTTGACCCTTCTCAGATAGCCAATTTTTGAACTATGATACTGTCCAGCAGGCGTATCACTTTTTTCCCCTTTCTCTCGCTTCTCATTTTCTTTCCCTCTCCTTCTTCCCTTCTTTTTAGGTCATCTCTCTCTCTCTCTCTCTCTCTCTCTCTCTCTCTCTCTCTCTCTCTTTTTCTCTCCATCTCCATCTCCTTGTCATCACTTAAGGACAACAAGGGGGCATATCATCCATTTAAAAAAGGAAAGCAGGGGCTCTGTTCTCTCTCGGTCTCTTTGCACCCCTTGCTGACCTTTAAAAAGGATGACGGGGGTCAAACATCCTTTGAAAAAGATTACCCATGGTCATCTTTTAAAAACAATTTTAAAACTTTATTTTATTTAATCAAATTTTTAATTGGACTAAAGTAATCTTACTATAAAAAATATTTACAAATGTAAAAAAATAAATCCACTAAACAATTAATTAATTGTATAACATATTTTTAAATTAATATTTTGTCACTTTTGCTTGTGAAATTTTTTATTTCTCTATAACAGTACACACACACACACACATATAGCCATGTTCAAGTGTCTAAATTTTGAAGACTTGTATCTGACACTCTTACTCGTGTCCAACATTGACACTCATGTCCACGTCCACACAACATAGCTTTTCTTATTACTCGTTGTTAAAGAAATGTCTAGAGCATGAGAACAGCTAACAGAAAACTCAAAAATCTATAGTAAAGTTAAACTGGACGAGAAAAATATGGGGACACAAACTATTCCAAATTATAAAACAAAGAAACTCAAGAGCAGGAATGTACAATTTCAATAAGTATGAAACAATAAGGATATCATCTAACAAAGCTAAGTTCCCCATATGAATGCGAAATACAGCACAGACATTCTAACACATAAGAAACTAAACAAGAGCCTCACCCCATCACAGGTTACAGTATGCTTCTTGATCACCACATGCTCTGGAAATAACTATTGTTGTTTGTTATAAATGATCGAAAAAAAGAAAAAAAAAGAACACCAAAATCTAATATATAGATAAAAATACAAGAACACCCATTTCAGGCACATATATTAATTTCAAAAGTATGCTGAAATTATGCTGTGGTAAAAGACAAACTAATGGGAGCTATAATGCAACTGGGTCACAAATGCATACACATGCCCTTTGTTTCAGAAAGCAAATGACTCCAGTTTCAGAAATTCATGAGACTCACTGGCCGTGGGAGAAGTCCTTTCTTCCTGCGTTTGGCATTCACAACAAGAGCTAATGACTTTGCCAACCTTCCAAGTTTCATAGTTCCCTGTAGTTTAACCAAATAAAATGAGCATTGACTCACCCATCCACATATGACCAAACAAAGAAGAACTGATAACCGACAAGAAAAAGAAAAAGGAAAGAAATATGTACGATACCATTCCAAGTTGGCCATTGGCAAAAACCACCTTTATTCCTTGCCTTGCAAAGTATGTAGCCCATGCATTCCTATCTGCAGAAGATATCATGTCTTCCCTGTTTAAAACTAGTATTTTTCGCCGGTTTCCAAGCCATGAGTCCATCTATGCATGCAAAACCAAGAACTGAGAAACCTAGAATCTAGTGTTTAGAAAAGCCAAAACATGCCTTTGTGAGTTGCACAAAAAAGCTACAGGATTTCAATAAGGATTTCAGACGTTCACCTGTGGATGGCTTGTTGACATAGGAATTCTTGCATCTCGAACCTCTATCACAACATCCATCAATTTAAGTTGATCCTTCAATTCTTTCTCAGCCTTTGCAATATGACCTGGATACCACTGCAAATGATCTCTCCTTAGATGACATAGAATTATAAGCAGAGAAAGCACACAGGAATCCATCAAAATCATGTGATTCAATCCCAACCTACAACCATAAGTAGATGAAAATAAAATATGGCATGTTTTATGCACCTGCACCGGGCGTAAAGCTTTTATCCATTGATAAAGATCAGCATCAAGATTAGCCCACTCATTAGTTGTTTGGGAGCCCAATGATGCATAATTAAAATCACCTCCTTCCATAGGTTGCCAACTTGAAGACCTTCCTCCAGGAATCTGCAGGAGGACACATATTGCACATTGTGGAATTGGATAGATATTATGATAACCTTTTAGATACTCAGAACACAAACAACTATAGAGGGTAAATCTAGCTACTGCAATGTACATGCTAAGTACAAACCACCATTTTTCTACATTTTGTTTCCAATTTTTCCACAGGTCAGAGCTTACCAACTTGAACAACCTGGCTTATTTGGTCAGATGACATAGATTTGTGATTCAAAAGAAGGTTCTTCAAGGGGATTAACAGTAACTTACTATACTTTATAAAAGTATGTATTATGTAACCTTATATTACAAAACATGAACTAAATGGTTTTCCATGCTTATCTAGCTTATCTCAAGTCGTTATTGGAGAATGTGAAGAATTGAAATCTGAGGTGCCTTTCACTGCCTTAAGACTGAAACGTTCCTGCCGAGCCATGGAGGTAGCTGATGGTTCAGGTAGCAATATGCTGGAGATGAATCCTTCCTGTCATTACCACATGACTGGAACTTCCGTCGTCAATAAAAAATGGACGAAACTTGAAACATGATCTAACTTCCAATTCTAGCCAAAAAAAAATTATGAGAAACAAATTTATGAAGTTTGATTAGGTTCTTACAACTTCCACCTATGAGTATCTTAGTAGTTTTGCCTCATCACAGGTATTGTGCGTATGGGAAGACATCTTTTCTTACTAGATCAAATCTATTATGCAGAAACTGAGAGAACAGTTAATCAGCTCTGCTAATATTATCACGAAGTAGATTATCAAACAGGAATCATTCATCTGACCAGACAGATAATACGAACATGCTAATTCTACCCAATCTTTACGCTTTATTCCTTACAAGAATCAACCTATAACATAAATCTTGCCACCTTGCCGAGTATGAAACCATCCAATTATGTAATGTCTGTTACTACCTTCCTAGAAAAAATCATCCAGTATCTGAAAGCATAATTTTCAAAAAAAACCTTTATACTGTGCATGCCTGGTTCGACTTATTTGAACATGCTCTAAATTTCTTCAGATGCCTAAGACTTCTACTTTCAACAGCCACATGACACAACACCTCTCAAAGTAATTCCCTCATTTCATTTGCTTCATCAAAAAAATGTGGACCTCGTGTTTTGAGGTAACTGTGAATTCCTTACTTGCTAATCATCAATTTCTTCTACAAGAGGAAGACGAGGAAGGGAAGGTTGGTGATGTGTGTAGTTGAATGGACCATCAGGAGGTTACGTTGGGATATTTCAGCACACCAGATTATCCCTTTTTTTGTATAAGTGGATGCCGAAAGGTTATCTATTAAGTAATCAACTTAAAATTATTAAAACCACACTTCTGTACAAGGTAATCCCACTCTTCTTTCCATTATACTAAACAAGACGGCAAGCAGGGAAACGAAAATCCCAAAAACATTATGCCGATAAACTACCAACGTCTCCGTCTACAGTAAGGTGGATTAAGAGACAAAAGAACTACTTGGACATCCATCTATTTTCAAGTATTTTATGCTCGAAAATTATCTACTTTGATGAAATGAACGCCATTACAAGCATAGATATGATTACCACTAAGAAAGGAAAGTAAAAGATTCAAGTGAAGGCGAGGGTAAGAAATGATTACTGGAGCAACGAAACGACCTGAACTATGGTGGCCGATTGAGCAGAAACAACGGATTGCCGCGCGCTTTGAGCAGATGGACATCGGATACTATAGGGGAAAGGAGTGAAAATGGTCTTCTTCCCCCTCCGTCTGAGTGAGTTATTAGGTTGGCCGGCAGGTGGAATCATCGAGGCAGAGAACTGCGCCACTGCCATTGTGCTCTTGGCGTAGCAAAAGGCCAAGGTTCTGAGATTTTTCCCTTTAAAACTGGATGGATAACGGCCCATGGGCAGGCCAGCCCAAGAAAAATGAAGGGGTTTGGACCAAAGGTACGACGATAGATCAGATCCAAAAACCTATATTAGGGAATAGAGGGTAAAAAAATCTCATTTGCCTGTGTATCTCTTGCCCATGATCTTAGAAGACTGTCACATTTCTAATTTTCTCTACAAGAGCCTCACTTTAGCCCATAACTTCGAAACGAGGATCAATGTTTCTTTATTGGCCGCAATCAACTTAAAATCTGAGTTGAGACGAGAAATAAATGGACGAAAAAACCTTCCTCTTTTGGGCATGTTCCAGCATCAAGTGATCTAGCATTATTTATCTGGAGGCTGATATCAAGAAAATAGAAGATTTTGAGTTCCTTTTCAGAACTGATATCGAAGTTGTTCCCTTAAACGAAATTTCTTGAGGAATCGATCTGCTATTGATTTAGATATATATAAGCAATCTAAAAAAAAGTGAGGGCAACTTGTATTTTTTGTCCTTTCACATACAATGGTGAAAGGGCACAATCGCATTTTGGTATGATTATTGTCTTAATGGTTGGGCTCTTTCATCGTTGCAAGTGAAATGACATGACTAACAACACAGCAAAAAAAATTGGCCTTTCAGTGACACTGCTTCACTGGCACGAATGAACTAGCATTAAGGGTGAACAACGAGCCGAGTAACTCGAACTCGGCTCGTTAAAGCTCGGCTCGAACTCAAGTTTGAGCCAGCTTTTTTACTCGATGAGTCGAGCTCGATTTGATGGTTCAGCTTGTTTATTTATCAAGTCGAGCTCGAGTTCGTTTAACGAAGCTCGCTTAACCAAACTCGGCTCGTTTGCTCGAGTTGAGTAATTCTTCTGTCGATGTCGGCAGCATCACTTTCCTTTCTTCACCGGCTTTCTCTTCGTTCTTCATTCTCATGAACCCCCATCGTCATCACTTTCCCATTCTTTGCATCTCTCTTCACCAGCTTTCACCCCCACCGGCGACCGATTCTTCAATGCTAAGGTACACCCTTTTACTCTCGGCCTCTCCTATCCCTCTACTCTCCCATTTTATCTTCCCCTCTTTAATCTCTTTGTCTCTCTCGTTTTGCCCAAGCCTCTCCCTCTACTCTCCCCTTCTCTCCCTCCCTCTCTGATCTCACACTCTCTCGTTTTCCCTCCCTCCCTCTCTGATCTCACACTCTATCGTTTTGCGTTTTGCCAAAGGGAGGCTTTCTGGAACCCTCGCTTGGGCAAGGTTTTGCCCAAGCGAGGGTTTCACTCCCTCCCTCATTTGGGTGAGGGTATGCCCAAATGTGGAGTTTTAGAAACCCTTGCTTGCCTCGTCGTCATCCCCAACAACCAACTGCTGGGCATCGGCTCCTCCAATGCCTCTGCAGGCTGCAGCAGCCTGGGTCAAGACCAACATCGCCTCCTTCTATTCTGACACCGCCGTCGTCGC
This sequence comes from Nymphaea thermarum, assembly GCA_011799765.1. Lineage (NCBI taxonomy): Eukaryota > Viridiplantae > Streptophyta > Magnoliopsida > Nymphaeales > Nymphaeaceae > Nymphaea > Nymphaea thermarum. The sequence goes on along the minus strand of JAANDH010000190.1, from coordinate 416,576 downwards.
CAACGCCGTCGGTGATGAGGTCTTCACCACTCTCTCCTCCACCTCCCCTCTCCTCCTCCCTGCCCTCGAGTCCCTCCACAATGCCCTCGTCGCCTCCAACCTCAATTCCGTCGTCAAGGTATCTACTCCTCCCGATAGACATCATCATCGACCCCTTTCCTCTTCTCAGGCCTTCTTCAATCATACCCTTGAGCAATATCTCCTCCCCCTTTTTTGCTTCCTCCACAGAACCGGCTCGCCATTGATGCTCAATCTCTATCCCTAAAATGTCTTTATGCAAAACAAAGGTGTGGTTCCCCTTGACAATGCTCTGTTCCGGCCAATCAGTCCCACGAAAGAGGAGGTTGATCCCAATACTCTGTTTCACTACACTAACGTCCTCGACGCCATGATCGATTCCTCGTATGTCTCGATGGAGAACCTCAATTTCTCGGATGTGCCCATCTTAATCACAGAGACAGGGTGTCCTTCGAAAGGGGATCCCAGCAAGAGCCCTACGCCACCATCAACAACGCCGACGCCTACAACTCCAGCACACAAGTTAATCGAGTTAATGAGTCGAGTAGGAGCTCGACTTTGTATAATCGAGTTGAGCTCGAGCTTGTGTTAGGCAGCTCGACTCGGCTCGTGTGCAGCCCTAACTAGCACTGTGTGGGCCCCAATCAATGACATCATCCTCCTTAGCATTGGAGGTGAAATACCTTTCATCATTGTACGAACAAATCTGTAGCCTTGTTGCCTGACGCAATTTTGGTGCACCAATATAGCGCATATAACCAATTTCAGTCATTACTAAAGCTTGCATTTGTCGTTGTGCATGTGCCACTTGTGTACACAGTAGAAGTCGGGGGATGTTTTGTAATTTAAAGAAAAACATGTCCTTTATAGTCATTTCACTTTTAAATTTTCTTTTTTATCTTATAAAAAAATTGTTTTTGTGTGAACGAAAGGTACTTTTGTTATTAACCATACTGACACATGAAATTTCATGCACTAATATGACGCATATAACCAACTATGGTCATAGAGTGCTCTTGATGACAAAACCTATTGTGGCACCAATCAAAAATTGGATGCACACACAAAGCTCTAGCAAGTCAGACTCATAGGGCCAGAAACCCCAATTTTGTGCATCGTTACAATTACCTTTTTACGCAAACTCTCTTTTGTTTGCTTGACCTATATCAACAGTTCAACCTCCCTCTTCAAGCATACCGAACAGAAGTTATCTTGTGACCTGGTTTTCCAGTGCCAATGATGCTAATAATCAAGCATCTGTAAGTGTCCTCTCTCTCTTTCTCTCTCTCTCTCTCTCTCTCTCTCTCTCTCTCTCTCTCTCTTGTTGTTCCCTATGTAGCTGTTGTTGCTGCCTCCGTCCTCATTGCTTTGGCATTTGCCCAGCTTGTACCATGGAGAGGCCACCACCTCATCTCGCATCCTCTACTCTTCCACACTCTCTCTCACTCACCGCCCTCCATTGTTTCTACCGTTGTCTGCAGGTTGTTGCCACCATCGTTGCTGCCGCTGCCATGTGGCATCTACGCTCATCCAGTTTCCTCCATTGTTCCTTCCCTGGCTAGCATCTCTTGGTTTTGTTGGGTCTTCTCTCTTTCTCTTTGTCTTTTGTTGGTCTCATACACTTTCTTTTCTCTCTCTCCTTCACCCTTCCCTAATTCCACCCATTGGCCGCCCTATTTCCACTGCTGCACCCACCACCTTCCTCTGTTTCTGCCCTTCTCTCTCTCTCTCTCTCTCTCTCTCTTTCCCCCTTGGGTTGTTGATGTTCCGTGGGTGCTATTATGACTGTTTTCACCAACAAACTTTGCGATAATTTTGTAAAAGAACTCACAAAATGGGTATATTCTTATAAAGAACAAATTTTCATTGCAAACAAATACTTAGGAAGACAAAAACTAGCCAATTTCAACACTTAATGTTGCCACAAACTTTAAGAATACATGTATTCAATAATTACACAACTAACGGCAGTCTTTAGCATCAATGTAATAGCCGAAACCAACTAGTTTGATAACAGGAAATGCACAAAACTGCTCATACCAAGTATATGACTGCTAAAATAGATGTAGTGCTAAAATTTTAATAATAAATGAACATATTGCAGGAATAAAACAACAGAAAATATGCACACCAAGTTTACATGAAAAAGCCCCCAATAATGAGGTAAAAAAACTATAGGTAATGAGACTTTATATATATATATATGTATGTATATATATATATATATATATATATATATATATATATATATATATATATATATATATATATCTCAAATGATACCAAATACACTAGTAGAAATATTTCTACTGTCTTAAGAAAAACAGTAAACACAAGAGAAGAATAATACTCTTATACAAATGAAAGAAAGAACCCCAAGAGAAATAAGAAAGAGAACACCCAATGAAGACTACCTTCATTCTCTTTTTTTCCTTTGTCTCTTTCCCTCTTCTTGACCCGCTAATCAATCCACACCCCAAGGCTGTGTTCTTCTCCTCCTTCTCTTGTCTTCTTTCTTCCCTTTTCATTTTTTTTGTTGTGAGAGCAAGAGAGATCAACCCGTCTTTTGATTTGAAAGAGAACGAGCGAGAGAGAGTGAGGGCACCCAATGGTGCCCTCGTCTTTTGGCAAGCCCTCACTAAAAAAGTGAGGGTCTGGTCTTCTTTTGAGGCTGACCTGACCCAACAAACTCCCCTCTAGCCTCAAGAGATGGATCACACTACAAAATGAACAAACTTAGTGCAATGCTTTAAGGCAGTCTCCCCCAACAAAGCTTCTATACTTGTCATGTTTCTCCTTAGGTAAAGACTTTGTCATCATATTAACAAGATTTTTCTCCATATGTATCATTTCTAACTACATTAGTTTTTGCTCAAACACATCACTAATCCAATGATATCTAACATAATGTACTTAGTCCTCAAGTGAAAAACTGAATTTTTCATCAAGTATATAGCATTGTGGTTGTCACAATGCAATGTATAGGTCATATGGTTAAGACCTATATCATGAAAAAAAACTTTTCATCCACAACAATTCTTTACAAGCTTTAGTTACTACAATATATTTTACTTCTATAGTGGAAATAACAATATATTTCTACAACTTGGATGGCCATGATACAACTCTCCCTGTAAAAGTAAAGACATAACCAGAAAGAGACTTCCTAGAGTTCAAGTCACATGTCTGTCTGCATCAACAAATCCTTATATCTATAGGTTAGATTCACCAAAAGATAAATAATAATTGGAAGTATTTTTGAGACACGTTAAGATCCACTTCAATGCTGCCCAATGCTCATTGCCTGAATTTGACAAGAACCGACTCACTATACCAACTGCATAAGTCAAGTCTAGGCATGTATAAACCATTGCAAACATGAGACTCCTTACTACAGAGGCACATGATACTTTATTATTTCTTTCTCGTCTGCTGAGGATGGACATTGCTTATTTTTCAATTTAAAATGTGCTGCTAAATGAACACTTACTGTTTTGGCATTTTTTATATTGAACTTGCTAAACAGCTTACAACCACAACTTCTTGGTCTTCCTATCACGAACAATCCTCATGCTTAACAATTGTTGTACTGGTCCCAAGTATTTCATATTAAAGAACTTATTCATGTCCTTCTTTAATTGGCTAATCAATCAACAGTCCTCTTCAATGATAAACATGTCATCTACATATAACAATAAGCTAATGAAGTTACTTGATAAGAACTCTCTAATATAGACACAATGATCTATGGCTGATCATTGATACTTTTGATTTATCATAAATGCATCAATTTTTTTTGTACCACTGCCTTGATGCTTATTTAAGTCCATAAAAGCTCTTCCTTATCTTGTAAACCATATGCTTCTTTCTAGCAACTACAAAACCTTTTGGTTGTGACATGTAGATTTCTTCTTCTAGATCTCTATGAAGAAAAGCAGTTTTTATTATCTAATTGCTCTAACTCTAAGTTTAGATATGTCACCAAACCAAGCATTACACTGATATATGACATTTTAACTATAAGAGAGAAAATTTCATCAAAACCTATACATTTTTTCTGCATGAAACCTTTCACCATTAACCGAGCTTTGCATCTCACTTGCCTTGACCTTCATTTTTAAGTTGTACAATCCACTTGTTTTGCAACACTTTCTTATCTTCTGGTAGTTCTATCAAATCAAAAATATGATTTTTATGTAGAGAATTCACCTCTTTCTACATACCTTGAATCCATTCGTCTTTGTGCACATTGGCTAGCACCTCTGCATAGGATTATGACTCTCCATTATTTGTAAACATAATATATTTGTTAGCAGAATATCTAGTAAGCAGAATATGTGTTTTTTTTTACTTCTCACAAATTACTCTTTAATTGGTTCTATATGAAGAGGAAACTCTCCCTCCAACTCATGCTCATAATCAATCTGAGTCTCCATAGGAATGTTATCCATGTACTGCTCATCTACTTCTATTTCATCTTCCTCTATCTTTTCATTAGTCTTGTCATGCTCAGATGAAAGTTCTTTTACTTCTGTATAAGTTGACCCAACACTACTACCATTCACATCGAACAGTTTGCCTCCCATGATATCTTCAATCATTTGATATTCTCTAAAGATAACATCACGACTCCTATAGATTTTGTCATTTTTTGGATTCCATAACCTGTAACTAAATTCATCATTTACATAACCAATAAATTTTAGTGTAAAGGCCCACTTGCATCGTCAGTAAACGTGACAAAATAAGATGTTTCACTTTTAGATGTCACATTTATAGGTTCACATATATCTGAATAAACTAAATTTAATATATCTTTAGTTTTTGAAGAGCATTTTTTCTGAAAAGAAATTTTTATGCAACTTACCAACTAAGTAATGAATACAATGAAACAAAAGTACACCATCTACTTTTGGTAACAAATTCTTCTTAATAAGCAAATGGATTCCTCTTTGACTCATGTGACTTAACCACCTATGCCACAAATCTGACAAAGTACTCTCAGTAACTGCATTTACATCAACACTACTGATTCAATACTTTATACCACACAAAGAGTCAAGTCTGCTACCTCTAGCCAACACTAGTGCCCCCTTTGTCAATTTCCAACCACCTTGACTAAAAGAAGTACAATATCCACCTTCATTTAGTTTTCCTGCGCATTCTAAGATCTAGAATATGTCTCACATATCTCAAAGTCAATTTTCATCATATGCTCATCTAATGCAAACATCTCATATCCTAATAATTTTTTAAGTGTCACTCTTGCCCATGTACACTATTCTATGATCACCTGCTTTGTAGGACGAGAAAAAGTCTCTACATGATGTGGCATGATAAGATGCCTAGTATCTAATATCCATGTAGAATCATCATTCTCAATTGTAAAACAATCATTTTCCTAAAACAAAAGTAATACAACCTCATCATTTGAAGCAACTACAGTGTATTATTTTGGTTATCCACTCTCTTGACTCTTCTTTTTTTACTCTTTTTCTTTTTTTCATTTCCTGCAATAAATCTTTTTATGACCTCGAATACCACAATAAAAGCATTCACATGTTATGTTAGGTCTTGATTTGGATATGGATTTTGATCTGTCATGTCATTTATTACAGTTCTTCTATCTGCCCATGTCTCCCATCAGTAGCACTTTTGAGCTAGTGGTACCAAACGATTTTCTCCTTGTCCTTTCATTTAAGATACCGTAGGTTATATGTTTCAACATTAGCACATCATATGAAGTGGAGTTGTTCAAAGAGATAACTAGAGTCTCCTAACTATCTAGAAGAGAATGGAGCAATAAGAGTGTATGCAACTCATCATCTAACATCATTTTCATTGTTGACAACCGATTAATTATTCTCTACACTTCAATCAAATGGTCTAACACAGGACTCCCATCCCTAAGTTTGAGATTATCAATTACCTGATAAAAAAACCATTGTTTCCAACTGTCTTCCTCGTAAAGATCATACAACTTTTGCTATAACGACTTCACACTCGTCTCTGCATATATTAAATGAAAAACATTGTTATCTAATCATTGTCTGATGGTGCCAATGGTTTTCCTGTCCAATAACTTTCATTTATCATCTACCACATTCATTGGCCTCTTGTTTTTAATGAGTGCAAACAAATCTTTACAATAGAGCAAATCCTCCTTTTTTGTTTTTGAATAGTCCAATTGTTTTCATTTAGAGAGATTATCCTACTGTGGATCACCAACAACCTTGTGAAAATCTTGTAAAAGAACTCATAGAATGGATATATTTTTGAAAAAACCAAATTACCACTATGAACAAATACTTAGGAAGACAACAACCAGCCAATTCCAATACTTAATGCTGCTACAAAAGCTCTCAAACTTCAAGAATATATATATCCAATAATTATTCCACTAACGACAATCTTTATCATCAATATAACAGCCCAAACCAACTAGTTTGATAGTAGAAAATACATAAAACTGCTCATATCAAGTTCATAACTGCTAGAATAAATGTAATGCCGAAATTTTAATAGTAATGAACATATTGTAGGAATAAAACAACAGAAAATATACACACCAAGTTTATGTGGAAAAACCCCTAATAATGGAATAAAAAACCACGGGCCATGAGACTTTACACATATATATCAAAGGAGACCAAGTACACCAACAACAATATCTCTATTGTAATGAAGATTGTCTTCCTTTCCTCTTTCTCCTTTGTCTCTTCTCTCTCTTCTTGACCTGCTGATCAACCCATGCAGCAAGGCTGCCTTCTTCTCTGCTTTCTCTTCTTGCCTTCTTCCTCCCCTTCTCAATTTTCCATATGAAAGCAAGAGGGAACAACCCGTCTTTTGATTTGAAAGAGAACAAGCGAGAGAGTGAGGGCACTGGATGGTACCTTTATCTTTTGACGAGCCCTTGCTAAAGAAGTGAGGGTCGGGTCATCTTTAGAGATTGGACTCGACCCAACATGCTATAATATGTGCCGCTGATGCCCTTTTTGGTGTTGGGGTTTCTCTAAGTTCCAGGACTCTGCAACCAATAATCATGCACTGAAGGAGCTTACTAGGACCTCAACTCTTGGTGTCTTGCCTTTTTTCTTCAATGACAAGGAGTTTATGTGGATACTATGGTGACAATCTCTAACAGCTATCTCATTGCCTTGGGTGGGTTCCTTGCTGTTGGGATCTAGAGTGGTACGTTTTTCATGGGGGATGTCAAATGTTTTATCAGTCACATTCGTTTGGAGAAGTACACTCTTTCGTTTGGAGAAGCAACACTCTTGCTGGGTATTAATAAATTTGGCACCTTCATTTTTTCGTGGCCTCCATCCTAGGGTGATGTAGGTCAAGTTTCAGCCATGGCAATTTGCTTTTGTTTCTTATAAAAATTGGATGTTCTTGTCTAGAGCAAGATAGGGATTGGTGGTGTGTCTCGTGTGCAATGTTAATTGCGTAGGACCTATTGTTTGATCCTATGCCAAAAACACTTGGCTTCCTAGCAATCGAGCCAAAAGGCTGTAATATGTTCTGGTTCTTTATGAAGCGATTAATGAGGGAGCAAGAATAACAAACCAACAACTGAAAAGCCGACCAAAAAAAAAAAAAAAACAAAAACAACAAACCTTCCCCTATGGATCAGGATGAAGATCATCTAGATTTGGGCTCAACAACCAGTAAGGAGAAAAATCTTGAATTGCTTCTACTCAAGAAGAAAAAGACAACAAAGAAAAGCAAGAAAGAAAAAGAAATCGTAGAGGAAGGCAGTTCACCTAGCTTTATCACCAGCAAAAGTTTGGAGAAGAAGCCAAAAAGAAAGAGAAAGCATGCCAAGAATGGCAAAATGACAAAGCAGGACATCCCAAGTAATAGCTCGGACAATGAGAGTTCTAAAGATAAAGTAAAGGAGATCAAGGGAAAGAAGAAAAAGACAAAGCTAGAATCAAACAAATCAAGTGATGATGAAAGTCCAACTAAGTGCAAGTTTAACGAAATGGGAAAAAGAATGAGAAACCTTGAACTTAGGGGGAAAAGAAAACATACTCATGTGAGGATTACTAACTGGGCATTAAAGGAGATGAAGACAAGAAGGGCTTGCCCAAGGAGTTTGTCAAATATGATGGAACCATTTGCCCATACTCTCATCTTTCAACATTCATCAATGATTGCTACAAGATCCACAAATAACAGAGCTTTGTTTTGTTACTTTCGAAGAAGTCTTGAAGGCATTACAACACAATGGTACAAAGAAAATGTTAACCTAGTTGAACTGAAGGAATTTGATAGATTGGTTAACATGTTTGTAGAGAGATTTGAGCAAAACGTTCTCATGCAGCACCCGTTGCAGTCTTTGTTAGGAACAAGGATAAAAAACTTAAGAATTCATCCAAAAATAGAGAATTCAATACAACAAGATGAAGGAGCCAATTTCTAAAACACAAGCTCTGTCGTTCATCAGAAAAAATCTCGCCCAACCTTTGAAGAGTCTCATTCGCAATGCTCCAATCAACACCTTCACCGAGTTGATTAAACAAGTAGATTCAATAGAGGAAGGAATTAAAGAAGACGATTTTGATGGAGTCATTGCTCCCAAGTACAAAGAAGAATGTAAGAAAGGAGGGAGGATACAATTGCCTGCACATTTCATAACAAATGCTGGTATTCAAAAGGACAACAATAGCAGTTATAAGTATGACAAAGAAGCCAACTATAAGAAAAACGTACATCTGTCCAAAGGAAATGAAGAAGAGAGAAACAAACACCCAGGCTGGAGTTATGACCAGAAGTTCACTCCTCTTAGTCAGTCTCGCGAGAAGATCTTAGAGTGCCTCCTTGCCAAAGGAACTAACGTCTTGCCAAAAATTTTAGAACCTCCAAAAATGATGGAAGGTAATATAGAAAAACTATGTAAGTTTCATCGTATCCATGGTTTGACACTGACGATTGTTTGGTCCTCAAAAACATTATCCAAGATTTCACCAACAAGGACTTCAAGGTTGATGATAGCGTCCCAGAGATATTAAGGAATCCATTTCTTGATCACAAGAAGGTGGCAGTAGCCACGATAGCCACATGCACTCCACTTCCATATCATCACAGGAGCACATCTGACCTTGTGATGTAAACAATTCACACCAAGTCATGGTGACTAATCGAGGTAAGAAACCTCTAGATTTTATTGGTATGATGAACAACAAGGCAGAATGTTCATCTAGAATATCTACCATAATTTCAAAGAATTTTCTCTTATGAGGCGGTAATGATGAGTCATCATATGACTCTTCAAAAGATGATCCAAGCTACTTGGATGATGTCATCCCCTTGGAAGAACGTATGATTGAGGAAGACTAGATTCGGGCCTCTAAGGACCAGTTTATCATTTTTACAGAAAAGGATCTCTCAAAATGGGGATATTGTCACAAAAATGCTCTTTACATCGTCGTCGAAGTTAATAAGATGATTGTGTCACATGTATTGATTGATAGAGGAAGTGACTTAAATATTTTTCCTGATCTCACGGCCAAAGCTTTAGGATTTCGTGAAGACAAATATCACCTTGATGACACCAAGATCTACGGATACGATATCCGAAGCATGAACAACAAAATACCCTCAACATAGACGTGATCATCGAACTTACCACTCATTGCATACATTCCATGTAGTGGATATACCACCATCATATAACTTGCTCTTGGAATGACCTTGGATCCACGAAGTACAAGGAATGCACCAGTCATTGCATAACATTCGATGTGGTCAAGAATCCTCCTTAGGCTAATTGATTTGATGGACGTGCCCAACATAAGAATGACAAAGGAACAACCTTTGGAAGAGTGGATGCAGAGCATAGAGATAGGCGAATCATTTATGAGTGCCTATATTGTTTCAAGCACTCAGACATCCCTTGTATACTCATTTCATGAAAACCCTAAGAGATTTCAGTTACTTTTGCAAATGGCTACTATCCATTTACTGGCCTCAGAAAGAATGAAAATGACATCTTGCAGCTGATCAGTATCCCCTTTCAAATTGATACTATAGGATTGGGATACTCTAAAGAAATTTAAAGAATATCTTGTTGGCTGATAGCATTCACCTTTGTTTTTAAATTCTTCCATGAATTTTGTAATCTTAACTTGTACTTATCTAAACTCATGAGAGGAACCCCCTCTATGAACTAAGAATTTTCAATATGCAATACAAGTAATATTTTGTTATCAATTTTAATTTTTTTCAATTTTTCTTTATCCATTTCTTTACAAAATGTCAGAACTCAACATGTCCCAATTTCTTCTTTTTTCTTGGAAGCCCCCTAGAAAGCATTTATCAAACAAGTAGTCAGTGAAATAGAACCTACGACAATATTCGAGTCAGAATTACCAGAATCCGGTCAGATTCAGAAACAAGAACATCGTTCGTCCTTAGTTAATGATCCAATTGAAGAGATTAATATTCGAACTAGTGAGAAACTTAAGATCCTTCAAATTTGTACCAGTTTGTCAGTAGACAAGAAGAAAAAATTGGTGGATTTTCTTATAAGCCACCAAGAAGTTTTTGCATGGACCTTTGAAGATATACCAGACTTAGACCTCCAGTTGGTTGAACATCTTTTGCCCTTAAGTTCTAGTAGCAAGCCAGTTAAACAAAAATTGCACAAGCTTCATCCTCGATCAGAACGACTCGTAAAAGAAGGATTAGAAGTCCTTCTAAAGGCAAAATTTATTTGTGTCATTGATTACCCCGAATGGTTGGCTAATATCATGATGGTCCCTAAGAAGAATGGCAGAGTCATGATATGCATTTACTTTCAAGACTTGAACAAAGCCACGCCGAAAGACGATTACCCACTTCCAAACATTGATTTATTGATTGATAATACTGCAGGTCATGATATTTTTTTTTTTCTTATTGATGGATATTAGGGATATAATCAAATCAAATTAGCAATCAACGATCAACCTACGACCACTTTTATTACAAACTGGGGCACTTTCTGTTACACAATGATGCCGTTTGAGTTAAAAAAATGCTGAAGCAACTTACCAAAGAGCCATGACCGCTATCTTCTATGACCAAATGCACAAAATCATGGATGCATATATCGATGAAACATTAATTCAATCTAAGTCAAGAGAAGACTACATTGAAACCCTCACCCAGGTGTTTGAGAGACTCCTACACTACAAGCTTCATCTTAATCTCCAAAAGTGTGTGTTTGGGGTTGAATCAGATAAACTTTTGGATTTTATGGTTAGTAAGAGGGAGATCGAGATGGATCTTACCAAAGCCAAAGCAATAATCGAGATGCCACTACCTACCAATATCAAGGAACTATGAAGTTTGCAATTTATCCATGAGATGTGAACAATTCAACTAGCTGCTAAGGAAAGACGTCAAATTTGAATGAGGTTTCGAGTGCCAACAGTCATTTGAAAGGATCAAGAAATACCTTCTAAATCTACCAATCTTAAAACTCCCGATGTTGGGTAAACTGTTGCTACTGTACATCACAGTAAATGAGTCAGCATGTGACGGCTTTTTGGCATAGTATGAGGAAGGAAGTCGTATCTAGCAAGCAATATATTACGTCCAATATAAAAAGAAGTATTCTCCAATGAAAAAAAATTGTCTATGTGAAGAAGCTGAAACATTATTTGTTAGCTTGTGAGGTCAAGATATCCTCTTAAATATATCTTAGATAAACCCTTTATTAATGGGCGCATCGCTAAATAACAAGTTTTGCTGATGCAATATAATCTTGAATATGTCTCCTAGAAGTCAATCAAAGGACAAGCAATTGTAGATCAGTTAGCAAACTTTTCACAATACGAGGAAATCAGAACAAATAATGAGTTTTTGGATGAACATGTACAAAGATTGGAAACGGTTCTGATATGGAAGATGTTCTTCGATGGATCCAGAAACGTGATGGGAGCAGGTATAGGCATTTTACATATTACTTTGGAAGTTGAAATGATCTCATACTCATCGAAACTCAACTTTTCATGTACTCATAACATGGCTGAATATGAAGCCCTCATACAAGGAGCTCGTTCTTTGCTAAGTTTTGAAGTAAAAAGGGCCCATGCCTTCGGTGACTCTCAGCTTATCATCAATCAAGTGAATGAGGAATGACAAGTCGAAGACGAAAAGTTGGTGTCATACCAAGAGATCGCCACCGTTTTGATCCGTTAGTTTGAAAAAGTACAACTGGCTCACATAAAAAAGAGAAGACAACCCTATTGCAGATGGTCTTTTGAGTTTAGGATCCACTATCTCCTTTCGAACCAATGAAGCAATCTGTTCTGTTGAGATTGAAAAATTAGAAAATCCTGCTTTTAAAATAGTGAAGCATGTTCATCATATCCAAGAAGGGAGACCTTGGAATATGATATCAAAAGTTATATTGAGAACGGAGAATTCCCAACTAGAATGCCTAAAAATAAACAAAAAGCAATTTAGCATATGTCAGCACGGTACCTTATTCTACAAGTTTGGGTTTAGTACCGAATACTCTCGGTGCCTTGATGAAGATGAGACAAAAGAAGTTATCGAAGAGTCACATCGAGGAGACTATGGGGACCATGTTGGTTACCAAACCCTCACCAACCAAAGAGTTCAAGTAGGATATTATTGACCTATGATGCAAAAAGATTGTTATCAATTTGTCAAAAGATGTAAAGAATGTCAACTATGTGCTCCAATAATCCATGCACCAGCCTCTCACTTGCATTATGTAACATCTCATTGGTCATTTTTAATCTGAGCATTTGACGTAATCGAACCAATATCTCCTATAGCTTCTAACGGCCATAAGTGTTTTATTGCTGCAACGAACTATTTTACAAATGAATAGAAGTCGTCACGCTCAGAATAGTAGAATGGCATCATGGAGTATCTTCTTTGTAGATTTGGAGTCTCTCATGATATAGTATCTGATAACGAGACTCATTTCAAAAATAAAAAATGAGGCAGTTGTGCAATAAATGACGCATCAAACATTATTTTTCAGCTCCTTATTACTCCCATGGTAATGGGCAAGCAGAAGCCACCAATATGATCATGATCCGCATCTGGGAGTAGACTGTGGAAACTATAAGAGATTGGCATGAAAAGATGCACAATGCTCTATGGGCATATCAGACCACTATGAGAACTCTAACAAATGCTACTCCAGTAGAGCTAGTCTATGGAACAGAAGTGGTTATACCATTACATTTACTAAAACCCACTTTAAAATTTGCTTCTCGCATAGAACTTCCTCTAAATCGATATCAGCACAGGAGACTAATGTAGCTCAATTTGCTAGATTAAAAAAAGGCTAAAAATGACTGAGCACAATGAAGCCTATCGCCAAAGGGTGGCTAAACAATTTGTCAACTCAGTTATCGAGAGACAATTCAAAGTGAATGACTTGGCTCTACCATCTCTGGCATACCTCAAACGACGACCGCAGGGTAAGTGGGCACCGACTGGGAAGACCCATATGTTATTAAGGAAACCTTACCTCTAACTCATACCAGTTGATTGATCCTGATGGGGTGGAAGTTACTGATTTTGTTAACGCTCTTCACCTCGGAATTTTACACCTAGTTCTCTTGTATTCGCTTTTCAATCAACGACAAATATTTGTGTTCTCCACATTCAATCTACTATTCATTTTGGATTCTTCTTAGTCGTAAAATGTAACGATTACACTGGAGTATTTTTTTATTATCATTATCACTCAAGACTTGAGAGCAACCCATGCAGGTAAAGAGTTAAAACCTTCAATCCAAAGCAACCTACTCAGGTTAGTGGTCAAACCTGAACTCAATCTTGCCCAAACCTGCTCAGGTAAAGGGTCAAACTTGAACTCAATTTAGCTTAACTAACCCTTTAGGTAAGGGGTTAAACTTGAACCATCACTCCAAATATGTTTTATTTGAAAAATCCTGGGTGCTTATCTTTGTCACTAAGCACGGCTAGTGCCGACTTAGTAACAAAGAGGGGCATCTGTTATCACCCCAATTTTTTTCAAAACAACTATACTTTATTTTCACCCAAATGAAATTCTCAGTTATTTAGATCTAAATTTTTAGACCCTAAATATATTGCTACACCCAAAACAAGTTCACGACTATGCGATCCAAAGTGAATGTCTAAACCCAGGTCCGAACCCATACACAAAATTAAAATTTAAAACCAAAATTTAAACATGAGATTCAAATCCAAAATCAACTCTCGGATCAGAATTAGATTCAAAACCCAAGTTCAGATCTAAGTCAAGAATTTCAAACTCAAAATCCAAAACTGAGATCAAAACAACAAAATTTGATGATATTGAGTGCCATGCTCGTGTGCACGGACCTTTCCTTTGCTTTATGTTTTGTTCTCATGTCAAGATGTGTTTTTAAGCTTAAATCACTCACTAGAACATGTTGGCAACCAATGGAACCCAATGCGGATTTAAAATGAGTCCGAAATCACTCAAAACGTAGTTGGCCACCCACTTGTAACAAAAACCATTTTTATACACATTTTAAATAAAAAATGGTTTTATGCTTCTTATATGAACAAACCTTTTATTTATTTACTCATATTATTTTATTTTATTTTATTTTATTTTTTAAAAAATATGTAGGCCAGCATCGCGCGACGCTTTTAGTCATATCTCCAACCACACGATTTTGATTGGAGGGTTTAGTTGATTGAATAGTGAATATGTGATATTCCAAATGTGAAAATTTGCATGAAAATAGTCTTATATTCAACAAATTGAGATGTAATAAAGCTATGCATGTTTTGTTTTAATTTTTTTTTTATAAAACCGCAAGGCTTCTTTCTCATCCCTTAGGTCATAGCACACATCGGAAAGAGCAAGAGGTTGTTGCTTTTAGAACTTGAACAAGCACGGAAGCTGGTTGTATGTGCCACCGATGTAAACAAATTTTTTGTCCTCCAATATACTCATGATAAAAAATGCCACTGGTTAATAGAAAAGGAGAACTTTTTTTGTAAGAACAAAAAAGAAAACAAAAAAAAGTAAGGTTTGGGATTCGATAAACCTCAGACCAAATGATTGTGTCAGTTCATACATGCAGATCGGTATGACTAATATACATCACTGAGTCGGTACTGTTGTTACTTCATACTCATTATCTCATACATATATTATTATCTCATACTCATTATCTCATGGCATCTAATATTAGAGCATTAAAGTGAATGTGCATGATGGTAATTGGGCCTACCGCCGCAGACACTCGTTTTGTACATGGGGATGATGTACAAAACTTAATCTCAACAAGGACTGGCTGTCTATTAGCTGTTAGCATAGCTAGGTGTGCCACATTCCTATCTTAAAAAGAAAATTATATGTGAATATTCTCGAACGTTTTAACTTTGGCCTCATAAAATTTTAAAATAAAAAAATAAATTGTGCACCACAAAAAATTTTCAGTATTCTTATTCGCTTTATTGTTCACTAGGTTAAAAACATCTTTTTCTTTACTGATTTCATTCTTCACACAAGTTTTATTTTATTCTAAAAGTCTTTCGACATGTTTTCTTAAGGAAGAGTCGAGCTAAAAGTTACAGCAACCCTGCATGACTGAATCGTTCGATTCCCAAACTCCTCCATTCGGCTTATATGATATTTTGTATATATGTATATACCCTATAAATATAATATAATAGATAATAATATATAATATAGAAAAGTTGGTAAAAACTAGGTGATTAAGAGACTTAAACCAAATCTATTAAAATTAATTATTAATATATATTGCCACCTAACCCTAGAAAAATATGATCTTAAAAGTGATTTGATGAGAAGCATATACTAATTAAGTAGGTCATATTTTTGCGTACATAATGTTTTTTAATAATAAAAATGAACAGCTCATATAACGTCAAAATTTTGATAGTGGAAAGATCAATTAAAAAAATCATTTGAACTAAAGCCTGATTTATGTAAAATTAATGTTATAAACACATGAAGGTTCGTGTTTTGTTTAACACATTTTTTAACACGGAATTTAAGAGGTCTTTTTTATCTCTTACCTAGGTGGTCTGACATCTAGCAATCATTCATGTGGATGCTCAAAATATTTTGGTCAGTCCTTGGCAAGATGCGGACCAATATTATTTTAGTATTCCAACTGGCCAATATTATTTTAGTATTCCAACCAATTACCAAGTGAATAATGTGAGATCAAGTTATAAGTTCAGGGCCAAACATGTTTAAGGAGGGTGGATTTTCATATGCTAAATGTTCAAAAAAAAGGAAAAATCCAACCACTACATTAGTTCTATTTTGGGAAGTGTCTGGCCTATACGATGTTACGGATTGGTAGGTGGTCCATTGCTGCTTCATATGTCATAGGAGGCAGGTGACACATACTATAGTAATTTAATATGTGCAATAAAAACAATACAAAAATCGGATGGGATAGGTGGTCAATGGGATAGCTGCTTGATCTTTGAATATATAAAAAAATGTCCATAATTACGTTGTGACAAATCAAACACGCGTGATTTGGAAAGGATTTCCATCGATTACTGTTTTTATATATGTTCTTTGTAATCTTTGTCAACAAAACAACCAATTTTCTTTCCCTCTCTCTTGTACTTTTATCATGGGATCGGAGCAATTTATGGACTTTCTTGATTGAATCTTTCAGGTATGATTCACCTTCCTCGTATTTAGGAGTGGAGCTATGAATTTTTAGTCATAGAGCCCAACTATAGTTTTAAAATTTTAACATAAACCTAAATACAACCTTTCAAAATGTTTTTATATATGTGAAAAAGCGGAGAGGGCCAAATGCAGTTTTACTCATAGATACGGGTGCTACCCAGCACGTGACCACTGCCATCTCTAGTATTTCCTCCTCCACTGTCACGCTACTGCCTCCCATGTTGGCCAGTTACTTCAAATCTTCATTTATCTTGTCCAATACTTTGTGTTTTTTGTTCAACCTCATTTAGGTTTGCAAACTTTCCATTGAAAATCAATCTGACATAATTTCTAATGATAATTCTTGTATTATCCAGGGCCGTCGATGCTCAATCGAGACACCAGATTGGGAAGGGTAGGCTACAAAATGGATTATATTTTCTAGAGTTTGAGGAAAGGCCAGTTGTTTTTTTCAATTGATTCATTGTGATGTCTGGAGAGCAGTCAAATGGCCTCATTATGGGGAGCACATTACTTTTTTAACTATTATTGATGATTTTTCATGTTGCACATGGATATATCTCATGAGATATAAGTATGAAACATTTTCATATATCCAACATTTGATATGCATGATTGAAAACCAGTTCCAAACGCGTGTGAACAAGCTTTATTTCCACACTGGGACTGAATTTTTCTCACATAATGACATCTTTCATACAATCAAAGGGCATTGAATGACAACATTCATGCGCTGCCACTCCTCAGCAAGATGGAGTAGTACTTGAACACAAACACAAGAAGATCTGAATGAATGTTGCCCATGCCCTTATCTTACAAACCTTCTCCTATAGAGCAGTACAATAATCCACCTTCATGTTCATTGTGAACAAGGGGATTCCAAGACATGGAATAGGAAGATTAGTAGGACCCCACTCAAAATATCAACTATTTCTTGAATTTTACCAGATTGAACATTAAAAGGAATAAAGCAAGACTTTTGAGTACTGGAAGAGTGCCCAGTCTCTTTTATAAATTCACTCAAGACAATTTTAACACAAGATATGTAGTGATTATCAGCTCTACACCCTGTCATAATATCATATGTGAAAAAGAAGCTTCTGTATAGTAATTCAGCACCGGTACTTTAGGGATTAAAATATTCGTAGCCTTTACCTGCCATCTTAATTAATCTTTTAGAAAGCATCCCTACTACTACAATAAAGAGGGAGGGAGATCGTCGTGCCCTTAACGGATTCCACTTTTAGGCCCCGTTTGATGTCAAGGTAAAATTTGGAACGTTAAAGTTATCATGGAAAGAAATCCATGGTAAAAAGTCGAACCCTCTGAGGTCTGACTTTTTTGCAAGGTAAAATTACCATATTTCATCTAATTTACCACAGTAATTTTTCCTGTGCATGATTTTAAAAGGAAAAGACATAAAAACTTGCAGTTTCCCTTGATGCACAGTAAAATTCCTCTGCATCAAACCGGACCTTACTGATAAAAAAAAATCTCCCCTTTCTTCCGTTGAACAAGACAACAAATAAGGGAGAAGTGATACATGTCATAATTTTTGATACCCAAAATTCAGGAAAAAGCAAGGAAAAGGTGACACCATTAGTGTTTGTTCTTGAATATTTCTTTAAGGAACAAATGCTCCTTGATTTTGTGTATAATTCTGCAAAACATACTTTTCTAACCATCAATTTAATGATGATTTTATAAATACAGTTATATAAAGCAATAGGCCAAAAGCCTCTTAAACTTGTCGCATCTTGATGGGAATCAAGGCAACTTGGGATCTGTTAACTTTCTCTACCAATCTGCCAGATTTGAAAAAAATCTGACACAACCAAGATGACAGCGTTACCCACAATGCCCAACCACTTCCTCCCTTCCGTAAGGACTATGCAGTGCAGGACCCTATATAACATTTAATAGAAACTTTATTAGTTCTGTGACTAGAGGAGCAGGCAGGGGCATAGCCAGGATTTTGTTTAGGGATGGGCCAAATAGTCCAACCTCAAATTTGGGTAGGTTCAAACAGAACTTAAATAAAAAAATACATTGAACAACTAATTTTTTTTTATTTTTTTAATGTAATTTTTTTTTTTCCAACTAGTTCGGGACGGGCCACGGCCTAGGCGGCTCCCCCCCCCCCCCTCCGTCCCTGGGAGCAGGTAAAGAAACTACTCTATTGGTTACCAATAACTGTCAATAATTTTCTGTATCTAACATGTATTGTATCTTCAATGTTCTCTATCTCTTGCCATTAATATCAGTCCATGTCAGCCAATATTATGCATTGTACATCCACCGATGAGATTTGAATCAAATGTTGCCTTTACTGTATCTGATTTCTCAAAGGTTTGAAGAAGGGCTGAAGCTTTCCTCTCCATTCCCTTGTCCCAGAGTTTAGGGATGCTTGGGGACACAAGTGGACTTATGGTACACCTGTCAACAAGAATGTCACATTGCAACTATTTACAATGTGGATGAGTAGTGCTTATGAAAATTAAACTCTCATTGATCTACCAGCCCGGTGCTATGCCCCTTGGGGCCAGAAGTTCACATATTTTTGAATAGAATACTAATGAAGAAAAAAAAATTTACAAATATAAGCATGGATAAATTATTCAACGATGGATGACATTTAAAAAGTTGGTTTAAGAAATTCGGAATCAATTTAGCATAAAAAATTTTGAAACATTGACGTAAGTACTGCTCATCTTTTCGTGAATTTCAATAGAAGACTTAATATTCTTCCTCATAATTGGAAGCTCATTTACACTGAATCAAATGATGGTAAACTGCCTTTTGCTGGATGCAAATGCTTAAGTAACTTCCAACATAAATATGCTGTGTAATAAAAAAGAAACAAATTTAACCAGAAGCTCTTGTTTGGAAGTTGGCGAAGTAAGGTTCAGTAGTGGTAGAACCACATGTGGGCCTGTGGGGGCAGTTGCCAGAATAGGCCAGCAGGTTTTCAGTGAGGAATGCACTTGGGTCCAGCCAGGGGCTGCCCCAACCGAACGTGCTTCCAGGTGAGCGAATTGGTGAAATCTCTTTTAATATGTCCTTAATTGATGTTAAGTATCTTTTGATCTATATTACCTGAATAAGAGGTGCAGGTGGTGCATTCTTTAAAGCTACTAGGGCTGCTGTCGTGGTTCCACCGGTCGCCAGTTACTGATGCTGTCCGGACGTTGGCTTCTGGCTTCATCGGTGGCTGGTGATTGTTGTTCGTTTTGAAAAGTGGCTTCAACGGTGGCTTCTGGCTCCTTGTCTTTTTAAGCGCAATGGTGTACAATCAGGTACGGCTAGGGGCACCCGACTGGCATTAATGGAGTCGGGTGCTGCACAGGGCGTGCACTCGCACCGTGCACCGGCACCTGCATCGATGCTGAGCAGGCAAGTCTAGGTGACATAGCAGTAGATTCTTAATTTTATTCTTCAATCTAAGCCAACACTTGCTTATTGTTGTCTTTGTAGGTAATCAGGAAGAACCTTTATTGGACTGTATTCGTTCTTTAAAACTACTTAAGTTCATAACACCAAATTTTGAGCAATTATTTATCTCATTGAAAAAACATTTACAATAATTTTAACCATTGAATTATAAACCTCTTCCAAAAGCATCTGTGGGAGTTATGTATATACCCCTCTACTTATTTTTATGCTTTTGCAGAGAAATCGAGCAGTGTGCACCTCACAATGAATATAACAAAGGAAAAATGAAGGGGGCTTGGGGTACTATAGAAATTTTTTATAAAGAAATGTTAATTTTAATTTTTTTTAAACTTTTCATAACTCTTTTTTTGTTCCTTTAAAATGTTATCTTGTCCACTTTAAATATGGGCATTTTTATTATTGTATACGCTTGTGCACAATGTTTCATGCACAGAGGTGAGCACATAGCCCGTTTCGTTTTACGGGCGAGAGAGCCCGAGGGCGGCATCTGCCTTGTCTTGCAAATCGAAAACACGGAAAGAGAAAGGTCCTACAATCCTAAGCTTTTGCCTAAAATTTTAAGTTTGAGACCCAAAATTCAACAAAGCTGCAGTAACATTAGTTTCTTTTGTTATTTAGACGTGAATCTTGATTGTTGTTATAATTTGGATCTAATTACAAGTTTAAAATGGCACAAAGTTAGGTGCATTTTTGCCAAGCTAATCGTGTTTAGTCACCAAATTTGAATTGCAAAATTGCTTTATTTTCCCACTATCAAGCTAAATCACAACAGCATATTGAAACCAGGAACCAGGCAGTAAATAAAACAAATGGCTTTTACGAGCATGAAGAACCATGCTGAAAGAAAATAGGGTCGCTACTAGTTTTGAGTACCTAACATGACATCTTGCAACAAATAGTACTAACATGCATGGAAGTTTGGAACTCAAAGTGCACAATGACACCATAGAAACCAACTGTTATAGGAACCAAACAATTTTTCTTTCGTTCTTCACCTGGACGTTGTAGTCTACACCCTACCAACCAAATCACAAACCGTACAAAAACTCAAGGAACAAAAGACAACCAGCTTTCCCTCAACTCGAGACATAGTCTTTTTTTTTCAAGCAAAACTTACAAAGACTCAAAACAATACATCTCATCCCTGTAACACCAGCCATCTCACTAATAATGCATCACAAATGCATCATATTCCACAATTGCAAGCCCATTTGTGACGTTGTAAAGGTAGGTCTTAGCCTGTATGTAGCCGCGGGCTAGCCGGAAAAGGCCAGTCCCCCCTACAACCGGCATCTCCCTCAATGGACTACGGACTGCATTCCGCCCAAGCACACTGATGCTGCTCCCATTATACTTTCCTTCATAGAACTGGTATGTCAAATCCAGTAGCAAGCCAACTTCTTCCTTTGAAGCTATGACATACAGCCCTTGTGCTCTCCCAACCAACTTGGATCCTGGATCAGGTCCTTCTGTCAACGGGGAATCGACGGCTCTAGCACTACCGAACTGGGTCGCCGACTGTAAGATGGCGGTGCGGCGGCAATGAGGATCGAGTATTGCCCATCCAGGCTATCATGGAAATAAAAGTGAAGATGGCTCACCTTCTCAGTGCCTTGGGCAGGAGGCGTCAGTACTTCCCCTTGGATGTTGGCATCACCAAGTATGATGGTGCTGAGGGAGAAGAAGAAGAGTAAGAATTGGGTAGTTGTGAAGAAGGCTGTGGCAGACATACTTGACAGCCTCTAGGCTTAGCGTATCGGGGAGATGAGTGAAGAAAACACATTCAGAGGCATTTTATTTATAGGAAGGAGCTAGCTAAGGCCAACTATCAGGGGCGGAGCTGAGGGGGGCCCACAGGGGCCCTCGCCCCTCTCATTTTTTTTTTAAGTTTACATGTATTTTAAACAAATTTATTTATCAAAATTTTGAAATTATAATTCGATCCTCCCCATAAAAAAATTCCTATTTCTGCCCTGACCATTATGGTGGTGCAGATAATAAATATATGACATAAATAATTGCTAATCTGTTCAACTATTGTAACTATTGGGGCTTAATGGCTGGACGTATAACTTTTATTTATTTTAGATGGTGACTCCAAAGCGTGGGGCACCAAGCATTTCTTAGAGTTCAATCTTATCACCGATTCAGCTGAATTGGTTGTCAATTTTTTAAAAAGACTAAAAATTATGGAAACGAAATATAAAGCGAACGAAAATACATAGAAGCTAATTAAAGCACAAAGAATTTAAAAATAATTGAAACAAAAATTAAAATCCGATAGTGGCACCCTCAAATCAGCCATAACTGAACCGGTTTGCCACTATATTGTAAGCTCTTCGTTATCTTTATTTCCATCTACGAGATAACATGATTCATAAATACTGTGCAGTGTGTGAGCCTCACAAGTTTTTATTTCAAATATGAAAAAATATTAATAGAACTCATTAATGTGTTAGAAGGAGGACTCCTTAGTTCAGGCCTATATGTTTGGCCATATATACTGCATGTTTTGCCAGGAAATTACTATAAAGTCCCTAGTCTATAAAACGAAAAGTCCCTTACTATATGAATTAAAAAGAAAATCGGAAAACATAATTTTTATTAACATGCTTAAAGTATCTATTTCTTTTTCCATAAATAGCCAAAGTACCCATCGAAGGATCAAGCATTTGCATGTGTTCACCGTTGGAAAAGGCAGCCGAATCCCTCATGCAAGACGTTTAATAAAATTGGAATGATACAAAAGAACAAACTTTCACATTTGAATGTTACAGCCTACTGCACATTTATCCAAATATATGGGCACTAAGTCCGGGTGCTGGACTTGGCTTGTACCAACTATAATAACTTATACAATCCAATATTGGACTCTAGCAGCGGAGCTACTATTTTAGTTACCTGCACCTTATCAATTTTAAAAAACATTTACCAACCCCTTTATAAACGATAAAGATAATTTTATAAATTATTTAATATTCAGCTAAACTATTTCAGAATATATATATATATATATATATATATATATATATATATATATATATATATATATATATATATAAACATGTCACATCAATACACCAATCACACAACACAATCAATTAGTTGGGTTCTTCGTGGGGCAATGACATGTGCATTATCGTACACAAAAGAAAGCACGTGGTTCCTTTTTATATGGATTTAGTATTAAAAAAAGAAAACGTGGTTTTAGGGGACATGAGTGGAGGACTCTTTCAAATATTTTAACGCCTCCACTTGCTGCTGCGACTACCTAATACCTATGTTGTAGACGTGATTGCTAATTGCGGTCACCATCACTTTAGGAGTGTTTTCTATAATAGTTTGACTATTAGGGCATGTCACCAGCCCTATGTTTTGCAAGTGCTTTATAAGTAAGCTTATCATAGTATGAGCCGAGTCTGGCCCTACCGGATAAGGAGTCGGGTTCAGTGCAGCCCGACACATAAAATCAAAACTCGAGCACGGCTCAATTAAATTAAAAAATATATATATTTTTAATATAAAATAATATATAAATTTTATTAAAAATATCATAATTATATATAAAAATTAATAAAATAAAGATTAAAATTTTATTGAGCACACCCGGGCTTATCGGGGTACAAGGAACGGCCCGATAGTTGATTAAGCACAGCTTGGCAACATTTTATTACCGAAAAAATAAATGTTAATTATAGCTTTATATTCTTTCTATTTCATGCAATCAGTTTTTGTATGAAAATAGTTAGATATCATCATTCATTTACCTACATAATAAAATGTAAATAAAAACTACATTATTTATTGTTGAAGCTAAATAATGGCTTAAATAAAAATTAACATAAAAAGGATGCAATAAAATACTTTACCTATTGCAATTGTACTCTACGACTTTTCATTATGTGAAAGACATCAATAATATATCAAAGAAAAATCTAAAATTTAAAATAGAAAATAAGATTTAAACATATTGAAGAAAGATACTAAAATGTTAACTTATGAAAAACAAGAATTTAGAACCAACCACCTTGTAAACAGCAGACAAAAAAGACAACATTTACCTGTTGAACATCTTGCACTTTGTAGAACAACAAAAAATTGTTTTCCCCTCTTCTTTGTGAATGATGCTGCCTTGCTTTTCAAATAGTTTTTCCTATTTGAAAAGAAAAGAAAAGGAAATCTCTGCGATCAAAAGTAGTATAATGTTTTATAGGTAAATTTAGATCCATGAATAAAAAATATATTCCTATGATAAATAATCTAAAAGTATCCTTCAAACATAAAAAGAAGATTGGGTCATAAAATAACAAAAAGGTGAATTTATCTCAAAAGTATCCTTGTGTTAGTGTTGTTGTTGCTGCAGGTAAAAGAGAGTAATAAAGCTATGTATGTTTTGTTTTAAATGTTTTTTAATAAAATCGCATGGCTTCTCTCTCATCCCTTAGGTCATAGCACACATCAGAAACAGCAAGAGCTTGGTGCTTTTAGAATTTGAACAATCACCGAAGCCGGTTATACATGCCACAGACGTAAACTAATTTTTTGTTCTCCAATATAGTCATGATAAAAAATGCCATTGGTTAATAGAAAAAGAGAACTTTTTCTGTGAGAACAAAAAGTGAAAAAAAAAAGGTAAAGTTTTGGAATTCATTAAATCTCAGACCAAATTATTGTATCGTTCATCTATGCAGATTGATATGAGTAGTATACACCTCTAAGCGGCAGTGTTATTTCATACTCATTATCTTATATGTATATCATTATCTCATACCATTGTCAATATAAAATTAGGCAATTAAGAGACAAAAACCAAACCTCTTACAATTAATTATTAATATATATTGCAACCTATTCGCATCTCCAAAAATATTTTAGTTTTTGAAGTGCTCTAGAAAGATAAGATTTTATTTTGAATTGAGAGAGAAAGGGACTTGCCACTTGTTACGAGGATCGACCGGTGCTCGAACATTTACTAGGGGTAACCAATTCAAGGGCTATATTTATTGTAGATGTATTTCGTTTTTGCTTGAATATCTTTTCATTCTAAATGTGGTGTGGTATTTTAAAAAGTATCAAAGCTTTGATATTTCAAATTTTTGAGAAAGTTTTGAATAATCATTTGAGAGTGTCAAACAGTTTGCTTTGAAAAATCTTGAGTGGAAAAATCTTTACAAATATCATTTGAAAACATTTGAAGATCACTTTTGGAAATCACTTTAGTGTTCTCTTAAGATTTTAAGTAGGTTTGAGGTTTTGCTCTAATTCAGTTACTACCTAGTTAAAACTTCATCTTACCGTGCTTTAGTTCTTTTAAAGAGGTGCTTGTGATAATCCATGGTTTTAAGTGAATGTGGATATATGAATGCATTGGTCTCATATAATTAGAATGAAATCATTCATTCCTACCACCAAATACATCTAAGTTTCTAATTTTTATTTATAAGATTGTCATAAATATTGTTACGAAAAGAGAAAAAATTTTGAAAATGTAATAGGGTGTAGACAATCAAGCATGATTTTAATATTGGGTCATTACTTGAGTCTTAGTCTTGGTGAAACCGACAAATAAAAAATTAAAACCTTAAATCATGGGATAAAAATATTTGAAATATTAAAAAAGATGAAAGAAGGAAAAGGAAAGAGAAAAAAAAAATTTAAAATCATAAAATACAAAATTTTTAAAAGGAGAGAGATACGTATACATATAGATACTTATATGT
>JAANDH010000190.1:370914-390607 GCA_011799765.1 Nymphaea thermarum | reverse complement strand
TATATATATATATATATATATATATATATATATATATATATATATATATATATATATATATATATATATATATATATATTCATATATACATATGTGAAAATTTGTAAAAGAATGTCATAAAAAAGAAGGACAAAGAAAGAGAGTTATGTGCACGTATATATACATAACATGTATATATGTATATGTCATTAGGAGAGTTAAAACAAAAAAATAACTTGAAAATATCCGACTTCAATTTTTTTACTAGGTCAAAGAGAAATTTGGACTCATGTAAGAACCTAAGCTAAATATCTAAGGCCTCATTAAAGAGGGTTCTTGATTTTGAAAATCTTTTAGAAAACATGATTCTAAATATTTTTATATGTGAACATAAAAACATTATTATTTCATTTATTACAAAAGAATATATTTCTTCTACCATTGGGTGTGGAAGAAAGTAAAAAAACGTAATAAACCAGTCATTGGGTACCTAATTGGGTAATAAAAAAGAAACTAAACATAAAAATGACATAAAAATGCATTTTAACATGTATATATTCGTGAATGACTTTCTTGAATTGGACAAATCCTAACTTCAAAAATCAACATAAGAATGAACAAATCCCAACCCAAACATTATGCATGAACATCATCTCAAATGTAAATGATGAATAAGGCAATATAACAAGCATATTTTTGTAAATAAATAAATGAATGAGATTAATTTTGCCTTACTTATGCCCCTGATGCACTCGAGAGTAGTTCTCCACTCCGAATATGAGGCTGTTAGAGCTTTCTTGTACGGCCATTGGGAGGTAGCAATGAGAAACAAAAAATGAAAATGAAATAAGGACTACATACCTTTAATATCTTCTCATGCCCAAAAGGAAGGATTGGCACATGCCCAAAAGAGTCAAATAAAACTCTAAATCTTCAAGTGAAAAAGCATTAGAAATTCCTTAAGGGTTAGCACATGCCCAAAAGGAAGGATTGTGGGATATTAATAGCGAGTTTTGGAGCCAAAACTCAAAATTTAAATTTCTTTGAATATAACATGACTTTTATGCGAATTTCAAATATTTTTAAATAAATTTTAGTTTTTTTTTTTAAATAAGCTTTGACTAAGTGGAATTGGCCACTAGCCTAGCAAACACCCCTTCGGGGTGTGGGCATTAATGCCCACCCAACCAGGCCAAAACCCGCCCTCCAAGGGCGGTTTTAACATGCAAATGGGCTTGCAGGCCCCGTCTCACGAGCTGTTGCGCGCCAGGGACAACAGTGCCTGGTGCGTCGGTGAATAGCACGCGACAATGTGCAACGTGCTGGCGCGCGTGAAGGTGATCACGACGCATGGTTGTGCGGGCGACACACAAGCAAAATTAATTTTTTTGTAAATAAAGCAAATAAAATAAAATATAATAAAATGAATCATAAAAAAGAGTTGTTTGTATAAGAAGCATAAAACTTTTTTTTATTTAAAATGTGTATAAAAATGGTTTTTGTTATAAATGGGTGGCCGACTCCGTTTTGAGTGACTCCGACCTCATTTTAAATCTGAATTTGGTTCAATTTATCACCGAATGCATTTTACTAAGTGATTTAAGCTCAAAAACACATTTTTGATGCAAGAACGAGACATAAAATGAAGGGAAGGTTTGTGCATGTGGTGCTCGATAGCATCAAATTTTTTTGTCCTCGATTTCTTGATTTTGAGTTTGAAATTCTCGATTTGGATGTAAACTTGGATTTTAGATGTAATTTGGATCCGATAGTTGGATTTTGAATTTGAATCTCGCGTCTAAAGTTGAATTTTGAATTTGAATTTTGTGTTTGGGTTCAAATAAGGGTTTAGAAACTCATTTTGGATCGAATAGTTGCGAATTTATTTTGGGCCTAGGATTTGGCTTAGGGTCTAAAAAATTAAATTTAAATAATTGAGAATTTTGTTTGGGTGAAAATAAAATGCAGACTTTTGAAAAAATTGGGGGTGATAACACAACCTAACCTTCTAACAACATGATCTTAAATGAGAAGCATACATTCATTAATTAAGTAGGTCATATTTTTGGGCAAATAATGTTTTTTAATAATAAAAATAACAGCTCTTATAACGTCCAAATTTGATAGTGGAAAGACCAATTACAAAAAAATAATTGGAACTAAAGCCTGATTTATGTAAAATTAATGTTTATAAACACATTAGAAGGTTAACATTTTGTTTAGCAGATTTTTTAACGCTGAATTTAAGAGGTCTGTTTTTATCTCTTACCAAGGTGGTCTGACATCTACCAATCATTCATGTGGATGCTCAAAATCTTCTGGTCCGTCCTTGGCCAGATGCCGACCAATATTATTTTAGTATTCCAACCAACCACCAAGTGAATAATGTGAGATCAAGTTATAAGTTCAAGGCGAAACATGTTTAAGCAAGATGGATTGTTAAAAAAAGAAGGAAAAATCTAACCACTACATTAGTTTTATTTTGGGAAGTGTCTGGCCTATACGATGTTACGGATTGGTAGGTGGTCAATTGCTGCTTCATAAGTCATAGGAGGTAGGTGGCCTATACTGTGGGGGCAGGTGACACATACTATAGTAATTTAATATGTGCAATAAAAACAATACAAAAATGGGATGAGATAGGTGGTCAATGGATAGGTTGCCAATTCCTGCTTCAAATTTTTATTGTGCAACAAAACCAATAACAAAATTGGATGGGATCCAGTCGCATCATACCTAAAAGGCTATTTATATTATTTGAAACACATGTTTCCCATGTATGTTTTAAGAACACCATGCTGGAGAAACATGTGGTTTTACTCATGTCCAGTGCTTGATCGTTGAATATATAAAAAATGCCCATAATTACGTTGTGACAAATCAAACACGCGTGATCTGGGAAAGGATTTCCCATCGATTACTATTTTATATGGTAACAACTTGTATTTATGTATGTCCTTTGTAATCTTTGTCAACAAAGCAACCATTTTTCTTTCCCTCTCTATTGTACTTTATCATCGTATGGGAGCAATTTATGGACTTTCTTAATACTCATAACCCTAAAGTAAATCCTTCAGGATCTTCATGAGCGGAGCTATGAATTTTTGGGCGCAGAAGAGACTGAAATACAATTTTTCAGCCCCGTCGGGCCCGTCCCACACCACTGCTCATGTTAATGCAGTTTTTACTCATACTTAGATGATAGACAGGGTGAAACTCACCAGGTGACCACTGCCATCATTAGTATTTCCTCCTCCACTGTCAGTTCATCCAGTCCGGTTGAATTATAGATGGAGCCACTGCTACTGCCACTCATGTTGGTCAGTTACTTCAAATCTTCATCAGTGTTGTCCAATATTTTGTGTTTTTTGTTCAACCTCATTTAGTTTTGCAAACTTGCCATTGAAAATCGTTGTGATGTAATTTTTAATGATAATTTGTGTATTATCCAGGGCCGTCAACGATCAATCGAGGCTGCAGATTGGGAAGGGTAGGCTACAAAATGGATTATATTTCCTACAGTTTGAGGAAAGGCCCGTTACTTTTTTCAGTTGATTCATTGTGATGTCTGGAGAGCAGTCAAACGGCCTCATTGTTTTAACTATTATTGATGATTTTTCACATTACACATGGATATATCTCATGAGATATAAGTATGAAACATTTTCGTAAATTCAACATTTGATATGAATGATTGAAAAACCAGTTCCAAACGCATGTGAACAAGCTTCATTTCCACACTGGGACCGAATTTTTCTCACATAATATGACATGTTTTTTACAATCAAAGGGCATTGAATGACAACATTCATGCATTGCCTGTAACACCCCATAAGTTTAATCCCGTATTGAAGATTGTGAGGAATCTTCAAGGGTTTATAAAGGGGGTCATTGATGAGAAGATTGTCCTGGTTCCTAGCCTTTTTAGGGTTGGAACCAAAACTGCTAGGGGGCGGGTTGGGATCCGCCAGACCAGGGGCCCGAGCCCGAAAGTGGGTCGGGCTGTTACATGTAGTACTTGAACACAAACACAAGAAGATTTGAATGAATGTTGCCCGTGCCCTTATCTTACAAACCTTATCCTTTAGAGCAGTACAGTAATCCACCTTCATGTTTATTGTGAACAAGGGGATTCCAAGACATGGAATAGGAAGATTAGTAGGACCCCAGCTCAAAATATCAACTATTTCTTAAATTTTACCAGATTGAACATTAAAAGGAATAAAGCAAGACTTTTGAGTATTGGAAGAGTGCCCAGTCTCTTTTATAAATTCACTCAACACAATTTCAACACAAGATATGTAGTGATTATCAGCTCTACACCCTGTCATAATTATCATATGCAAAAAAGAAGCACCTATATAGTAATTCAGCACTGGCAAATTCTGAGACTAAAATATTCTTAGCCTTTAGCTTCCATCTTAATTAATCTTTTAGAAAACATCTCTACTACAATAATAAAAAGCGAGGGATTTCGTGGGTGCCCTTGATGGATTCCTCTTTTAGTCCCCATTTGATGTCAAGGTAAAATTTGGAATGTTAAAGTTACCAGAGAAAAAAATCGATCGTAACTATGAGATCCGAATTTTTTTCAGGGTAAAATTACCCTGGTCCATCTAATTTACCATGGCAATTTTTTATGTTTGTAATTTAAAAAGAGAGCCTACAAAAACTTGTAGTTTCCTTCGATGCACAGTAAAATTCCTGTGCATCAAATGAGACCCTATTGATAAAGAAATCTCCCCTTTCTTTCGTTGAACAGGACAACAAATAAGGGAGAAGTGACATGCCATTTTTTGGTACCCAAATTTCAGGAAAAACCAAGGAAAAGGAGACACCATTAGTGTTTGTTCTTATAAATTCTGCCAAACATACCCTTCTAACCATCAATTTAATGATGATTTTATAAGTACAGTTATATAAAGCAATAGGCCGGACGTCTCTTAAACTTGTCGCATCTTGATCCGAATCAAGGCAACTTGGGATCTGTTAACTTTCTTTGCCAATCTGCCAGATTTGAAAAAAATCTGACACAACTAATAAGACAGCATTACCTACAATGCCCAACCACTTCCTCCCTTGTGAAAGGACTGCGCAGTGCAGGACCCTATATAACATTTAATAACTTTACTAGTGCTGTGAATAGAGGAGTAGGTAATGAAACTACTCTATTGGTTACCAATTGCTATTAACAATTTTCCATATCGTCTAACATGTATTGTATCTTCAATGTCCTCTACCTTTTGCCGTTAATATCAGTTGATGTCAGCCAATATTATGCATTCTACATCAACCGATGAGATTTGAATCAAATGTTACCTTTCCGCCCTGTTTGGTTGGAGGGAAAGGGAGGGAAAGGAAAGGGAAGAGAAATGAATGGAATGTTCAATCCCTCCCTTTCCTTTCCTTTCATTTCCTTCTCAATCCCTCCAATTTTGGAGGGATTGGATTTACACTACACTCTCCTTTCCTTTCCCTCTTTTTTCTTTCCATCCCCTCCCAGTCAAACAAACTTTCTCTCTTTTCCTCCCTTTCCCTCCTTTCTAATTAGTCAACCAAGCAAATGAGGGATTGCTCAATCCCTCTCGTTCCCTCCAACCAAACAGGGCGTTATCTGATTTCTCATATTATTCAGTGAACAGAAGCCACCCGAAGAAAGGCTGAAGCTTTCCCTTCCTTTCCTTTGTCCTAGAGTCTAGGGCTGCTTGGGCATATTGGTGGACTCTATGGTACACATGTCAACTAGAATGTCACATTGCAAGTATTTACAGTGTATAGAAATTGAACTCTCAATGATTTGCCAGCCCGACTAGCTATGCTGTGTTCTTTGGGGCCAGAGGTTCACATATTTTTACTAAAATACAGATGAAGAAGAAAAAATCTACAAAGATAAGCATTTATAAATTATTCTACTGTAGGTAACATTAAAAAAGTTTGTTTAAGATTGACGCAAGTACTGCTCATCTTTTGGTGAATTTCAATAGAAGAATTAATATTATTCGTCATAAATGGAAGCTCATTTACACTGAATCAAATGATGGTAAAACTGCCTTTTGCTGGACTTAAATGCTTGAGTAGCTTCCAGCGTAAATACGCTGTGTAATAAAAAAGAAACAAATTTAATCAAAAGCCCTTGTTTGGAAGTTGGTGAAGTGAGGTTCAGTGGTGGTAGAGCCACATGTGGAACTGTGGGGGCAGTTGCCAGATTAGGCCTGCACGTTTTCAGTGAGGAATGGACTTGGGTCCAGCCATTGGAGCTGCCCCAACCGAACTTAAATTTGCTTCCAGGTGAGCGAATTGGCAAAATCTCTTTTAATATGTCCTCAATTGATGGTATCTTTTGATCTATATTACATGAATAAAAGGGGCAGGTGGTTCCACCGGTCGCCAGTCACTGATGCTGTCCAGACGTTGGCTTCTGGCTTTATCGGTGGCTGGTGGTTGTTGTTTGTCGCTGGAAGGTGGCTTCAACGGTGGCTGCTTGCTGTTTTCCTTTTCCTTTCAGCTGCGGCTAGGGGCACCCGACTCGCATTAATGGAGTCGGGAGCTGCACAGAGGGTGCACCCGCACCTGCATCGATGCTGGGCAGGCAAGTCTAGGCAACATAGCAGTAGATTCTTAATTTTCTTCTTCAATCTAAAGCAACACTTGCTTATTGTTGTCTATGTACTTAATCAGTTAGACCTTTGTCGGACTGTATTCGTCCTTTAAAACTACTTAAGTTCATAACACCAAATTTTGAGCAATTATTTATCTCATTGAAAAAACATTTATAACAATTTTAACCATTGAATTTTAAACCTCTTTCAATAGCATCTGTCGGAGTTATATATATATATATATATATATATATATATATATATATATATATATATATATATATATATATATATATATATATATATATATATATATATATATATATATATATACCCCTCTACTCATTTTTATGCTTTTGCAGAGAGATCGAGCAGTGTGCACGTCACAATGCATATAACAAAGGAAAAATGAAAGGGGGGTTGGGGTACTTTAGAAATGCCCTTATAAAGAAATGCTCATTTTAATTTTTTTAACTTTTTCATAACTCTTTTTTTTGTCCCTTTAAAATGTTTTTTTTTTTCGCTTTAAATAAGGGCATTTTTATTATTGTATAGGCCTGTGCACAATGTTTCTTGCACGGAGGTGAGCACATAACCCGTTTCGTTTTGCGGGCGAAAGAGAATGGTCCCACAATGCCTAGGTTTCCTCTTTTTTTCTGATTGGTAAGTTTGACGTAACCGAAGGCGGCATCTGCCTTGTCTTGCAAGTTGAAAAACACGGAAAGAGAATGGTCCCACAATGCCTAGGTTTTTACCTACAAATTTAAGTTTGAGACTCAAAATTCAACAAAGCTGCAGTAGCATTAGTTTGGAATCTTGATTGTTGTTATACTTCGGATCTATTTTTAAGTTTAAATTGGCACAAAGTTAGGTGCATTTTTTGCCGAACTAATAGTGTTTATTTTCTCACCAAGTTTGAATAGCAAATTGCTTTATTTTCTCACTATCAAGCTTAATCACAACAGCATACTGAAAACAGGGAGCACATCAAACAAATGGCTTTTACCAGCCTCAAGAACCATGCTGAAAGAAAATAGGGTCGCCAGAGTACCAAACAGTACTAACATGCATGGAACTTTCGAACTCAAAGCGTCCAAAAACACCATAGAAGCCAACCATCTAATTAATAATGCATCACAAATGCATCATATTCCACAATTGAAAGCCCATTTGTGACGTTGTAAAGGTAGGTCTTAGCCTGTACGTATCCGCGGGCTAGCCGGAAAAGGCCAGTGTGATCAGGCCCTTCTGTCAACGGGGAATCGACGACTCTAGCAGTACCGAACTGGGTCGCCGACTTGTAAGATGGCGGTGCAGCCGCAATGCGGATAGAGTATCTCCCATCCAGGCTATCACGGAAATAAAAGTGAAGATGGCTCACCTTCTCAGTGCCTTGGGCAGGAGGCTTCGGTACTTCCTCTTGGATGTTGGCATCACCAAGTATGATGGTGCTGAGGGAGAAGAAGAAGAGTAAGAATTGGGTAGTTGTGAAGAAGGCTGCGGCAGGCATACTTATCAGCCTCTAGACTTAGCGTATCGGGGAGATGAGTGAAGAAAACACATTCAGAGGCATTTTATTTATAGGAAGCCGAAGGAGCTAGGGGCGGAGCTGAGGGGCGTCCCTCTCAATTTTTTTTAAATTTACATTTATTTTAAACAAAGTTATTTATCTTATATAAAAATTTATCAAAATTTTGAAACTGTAATTGGGTCCTCCTCATAAAAAATTCCTATTTGAAATCCCTGCCATTATGGTGGTGCAGATAATAAATATATGACATAAATAATTGCTAATCTGTTCACCTATTGAGCCTCTACATTTCTAATTAGATGTCACTATTGGGACTTAATGGCTGTACGTATAACTTTTATTTATTTTAGATGAAGACTCCAAAAGGTGAGGCAACAAGCATCTCTTGAGTTCAATGTTATCACCGATTCAGCTGAATTGGTTGTCAATCTTTTAAAAGCACCAAAAGTTTGGAAAAGAAATATAAAGCGAACCAAAATACATAGAAGCTAATTAAAGCACAAAAAGAAAGCACGTGGTTCCTTTTTATATGGATTTTGTATTAAAAAAAAATGTGGTTTTAGGGGACATGAGTGGAGGATGCTGGAACTGGACTTTTAGGGACACTCTTTCAAATTTTTCATCGCCTGCACTTGTTGAGGGCCCGCCCACCAGGAACGGCCCCATAGTTGATTGAGCGCAGCTCGGTAACCTTTTTTCCGGTCCCAAGCCCGACATCATTCATTCACCTACATAATAAAATCTAAATAAAAACTATCTTATTTATTATTAAAACTAAATAATGACTCAAATAAATATTAACATAAAAATAATGCAACAAAATACTTTACCTATTGTAGTTGTATTCTTCGACTTTTCATCATGTGAAAGATATAAATAATATATCAAAGAAAAATCTGAAATTTAAAATAAAAAATAATATTTAAACATAACGAAGAAAGATACTAAAATTTTAACTTGATAAGGGAAAGTGAACATAGTTGGAGCAGAATGGTGGATTCACAATCCACTCTGCCAAAGTCCCGGTAAATCTCATGCTATGAATTATTAAAAGCTCGAATCCCATAGTTCCAATGGCAAGATAATCGTCCAAACCATTAATCCAAAAAATAAAAATTAAAAGAGAAAATTGAAAATCTCAAACGATCTTTTTCCTCATGTTATTCTCTCTCCTCTTTTCTTCCGACCTCCTTCCAGCAGCCCTGCTATCTAGTTTCCTTACAGCAGACATGAAAAGACAACACAGTCATGCTTGCTTGATTTTCAAACTAAGCAAACAAGACAAGGAAGCAAAAGGAGAACTGATTGGCAAGGTAGGAGGTGTCCCTTGCATGCAGCTCTAGATTCCTCCTCATGCCAAAATCGTGGAGATTGCTCCTTGATTTCTTGGGTTTTCAAGGAATTTGTCTAGCACCAAGTCATTAATAAAACCCAACTGCCATTTCATTTCAAGCTGGAAATATTTAACTGAATCTGGCATTCTTGAATTAATAATCAGATTATTTTAATCCATTAATATGTATATATGCTGGGTTCAACTAAGCCCAACGCTACCAAAATGGGCTTTGAAGCAAAACGTCATTAAAGTTTTAACTTTCGTTTTATTATGAACGACAGTAAAAGTAAAAGATTACTGACACGACTTTTTCACGTGCTGCTTTTTTAGTGCAAAGACCAGATGAATGCCAGAAAATAGGAACGAAACCCTCTCACTCTCTCTCTTACAACATCAGGAGAAAATTCCGAACAAGAGAAGGAAGGAAGAAGAAAAAAGATTTGAAGAAGAGAAGGAAAAAGACAATGATTTAACGTCGATGGGAGGCAAGGTTCTTCTAAATCTATGGCTGCATAGAGTTTTTCCACTCCTACAGAATAATCAAAGAGTATAAGAAATTACCCATTTTTAAAACTTAGGGATTAGGGCAAACCCATAAAATGCAAAATTATATGTGCTCTTAAAAAAAATTTCCTATTAAGTACAGATCAAGCTCATCAACAAACAAGTTCAGAATGAAGCCGGTCAGATTCTCAATGTTGAGATAGAAATTGTTTTTCGCGAAACACAAAATATATGATTAACAAATTTTCAATTGATCATGGAACAATGATCCGGAATCTCATGAGGCTTCCCCATATAACTGGACTCAAGTTCAACAAAGTTTCAACACTAAGTTAACGTCTTAAAGAGTGGGCTCCCTAAAGCATACACACCATGGACACTCCACCTACGTCTACACCTGAACGTCTCATGCAATTTGGCTGAGAGACGTGACACTTTCACCCTCCCAAATGTAATGCCTAAGAACCACCAAGGAAATCGTACTGTAATGTGCAAAAGTAAGTAGGAAGAAAAATATTGAGAAACATATTATTGGCGTTAAGTAATCTGTAACCCAAAAAAATCAGTGCCTCTGTTTTTGCATTATTGATGCATCAGACATGGCTTCCAGCGACTACATTCACTGACGTGCAAATGTTGCAATATATTATTGATATCAGTAGCGCTAGCTCAGCAAGCGCTGTTGATACTAAGGAAATAGTAGTTGAGTTGTGGATACTATTGTGACTTTGTAAACTTTGTGTACATTAAATATAATGATAAAATTTTAATTTGTGTCAAGTTCTTTTAAATATGATATATATATATATATATATATATATATATATATATATATATATATATATATATAAATGCAACACAGGTGGTGAGTATATTATATAATGCAACACAGGTGGTAAGGGTTGGGGAATGACTCATCGCATTGGCAACAACAATAGTAGTTGTTAATGTAAGTGTTGGCTACGACCTTTGCCATGGCAATTAATGAAATGGATGTAGCCAATGAGGCTATTGGCAACGGCCATTTCTTTAGCGAAAAGGTTTTTGCGACACTACAAAGGGCAAGGGCGAGTCATGGGGTATCGCAGCGGCTTGGGCCGGCAACAGCCCTAGGGCCAGGGGTGGAGTCAGGATTTCGTTTAGGAACGGGCCAAATAATTCAATCTTTAATTTGGGTAGGACCAAATTGAACCTAAATCACGACCTAAGCGCCCCCCTCATGGAAGTTTTGAACACAGGCACACAATGACACCATACTGCCAACCATCTCACTAATAATGCATCACAAATGCATCATATTTCACAATTGCAAGGCCAGTTGTGAGGTTGTAATGGTAGTTCTTAGACAGTACATAACCGCGGGCGAGCCGGAAAAGGCCAGACCACCCCAGAACCGGCATCTTCCTCAATGGACTAACGACTGCATTCTGCTCAAGCACACTGATGCTGCTCCCATTATACTCCCCTTCATAGAACTGGTATGTCAAATCCATGAGCATGCCCACTTCTTCCTTTTGTTGGAAAACGTGATACAGGCCCTAAATATAACTTAGATCCAAACCCGATCTATGCGGAGAAAAACCGACAGAGTCTCGACGTCCAGAATGATACTCAATAATCACTTTGACAGAATATGCTTAATAACAACTTAATAACAGCACCAACAAAGTTCACAAAATGAACTTGCTATTTTTAATAATAAAATATTACATGAACAGCAAGAGTCTAAGAAAGACTCACCTCACTAGCTCATGTAATGAGCTACCCCACTTACACAAGAGGACACCCCTCGCTCTACTCGTATCACCCAAGCAGCTCACAATGCACCACCCAAGTAGCTCACGAAGTGAGCACACCCACTAAGACACTCAACTCACAATTATTTCTTCACACACACTCAAAAGAGCCCAACGTCCCTATTTATAGGGAGAGGGAGGTCGGTGGATGAAGCTTCCACCGACTTCTCAATTTTATCATTTTTTTTTTATTATTTTTTTGTAATCATAGCCTTTGGCCACCGACTTAAGAGGCATTCACCGACTCAAAAGGAAGAGGCTGGTTGCCTCTTGGGTCATCACGACTCTTCCATGAGTCGGTGGGAGAGTCGGTGATGACTCTCTACAATCTCCCCCTCATTACCGACTCTTGACTCATGACTCTCAACATTCTTCTAAACTTGGTGAATATCTACACTGGCAAGCCTTTGGTAAATACGTCAGCAATTTGATCTGCTGAGGCGACTGGCTGCAACTGAATATCTCCTTTGAGTACTTTTTCTCTCATAAAATGATGCTCCACCTCTATATGTTTCGTCCGGGCATGGAAGACAGGATTTTCTGCTAGTCTAATTGCACTCTGATTGTCGCAGTGGATTCTCACTGCATAATCCACATCTTGTTTAATGTCTTTCAGCAGTCGCATCAACCACACACATTCTTGTGCTGCTTGAGATGTAAAAACATAACAAATACAACCAAATACTTGAAAATAACTCACAGATGGCTTCTTTTTATAAAGCATTTCATATGGAGATTTAAAATTAAATCTCGGCATTGGTAGTCGATTGATTACGTGTACAGCGGTGCTGACACACTCGGCCCAAAATCTTGGTGGCATGTTCTTTGCATGCATCATGCTTCGACATGTTTCTGCTATGTGGCGATTTTTCCGTTCTGCCACTCCATTTTGCTGAGGCGTATAGGCACATGTAAATTGCCTACGAATACCATGTTGCCTCAGGTATGCCATAAACATGTTCGATGTATATTCGCCACCATTATTGGAGCGTAGACACCGAATTTTATGCCCAAGTTCTTGTCGCACCATTTGGTGAAACTCCTTAAACTTTTTAAGTGCTTCAGATTTTTCTTTCATAAGATAGACCCATGTATATCTCGAAAAATCATCAATAAAAGTGATAAAATACCACTTGCCTCCAACTGATGGGTCTGGTACTTTGCCAAATACGTCTGAATGCACAAGCTCGAATGGCGATTTAGCACTATATTTTGATTCTTTGTATGGCCTCCTGTGCGCCTTTCCATACTGACATCCAGCGCAGACTTTGTCTGTACGTACCTCAAGTTTGGGCAGGCCAATCAACTGTCCCTTATTAGACATCTCCCGAAGTTTGTTGTATCCAACATGAGCGAGTCTCTCAAGCCAGATATCTGCAGTGTCATGCTTCTTCGTTTTGTCAATATATGCTGTTTCTGCTGACAAGACATATATTGACTCAATTTTTCTTCCTTCAAATATGGGAGTTCCTTGAACATCTACGTCTTTGTATACTTTCACATTATTTGGGCCGAACACAACATAGTGACCTAACGCTGTAAGTTGTGGCACAGACAACAAGTTCTTAGTCATTCCTGGAACATGATAAACGTTCCGTAAAATCCTGTCTTTGCCAAAATTGGCTGCAACCTCCACTTCTCCAATATGCGCCACTGGGAGCTTTGTGTTGTTAGCAGTAACAACAACTCTATTTCCGTCATATTCTTTCATGCTTACAAACTTGCTCTCATCACCAGTCATATGGTTTGAGCATCCAGAATCAATTATCCAATCAGTTTGATAATTGATCTTCTCTTCTTTTTCTTTCGGAGGTTTTATATGAGCGGAATTGCATCTTTCTTGTTTAACATCCTCTTTAACCTCCATTGAGTACAGAAACGAATTTTTCTGTACAGTCTCATTAGCTCCCCCATTTTGCTTACTCATCGTGACTGTATTTCCTTCATTTATTCTGACTCTGCAGTCACGAGCAATTTGACCCAATTTCCCACATCTAAAACATTTCATCTTTGGTCTCCACTGTTGTGTAGTTTCTCTTGTTTTCTTTTCTACATTTTCTCTTTCCTTTCGTCAATATTTCTATTTGGAGACCGAATGACTGGCTTACTAAACAACGCTTCCTCATTATTTCCTTTGAGAGAAAGCCCAGCCATCTGCTTTGCTAACGTTTCTTGATTGATCAAGAGATTTTCTAACTCCAACAAAGTTGGTTGAACTGGCCAACCTTGAACACCAATTATGAAACTACTAAATTCTGGACGCAGTCCGCGAATAAGAATTCTCCGCATACGGGCCTCACTAATTTTAGACTCAGGGTCGATTTGAGATATCTCTCTACAAGTGTTTTTAACCTTCATAAAATACTCTGCTATCGATATACTTCCCTGAGTCAATGTAGCTAGATCATTTTCTAACAACTGCAGGCGGGCATCATTAGCTCGGGAAAATAGGGTTGCAAAAGCATCCTATGCTTCCTTAGGAGTCTTAGCATCACGTATATGCTCTAATAAATCTTTCTCGATTGATACCTTGATTGCAAATAACGCTTTTCCTGCTTTGATCATCCATTTTTTTCTAACTTCTTCGTCGACAGGAACATTCGTATCTGATCCCAATACTATCTCCCATAATTCCTGTCCTAGAAAATAAGACTCCATACAAGATTTCCAATAGCAATAATTGCTATTGTTAAGTTTCTCAATATTGTTTAATGCAACCGCTAATGCCGCCATAATTTCAAAATATAATTATTCCAATAAAGCGGCCCTTAGACAGAACCCCGCTCTGATACCACTTGTTGGAAAACGTGATACGGGCCCTAAATATAACTTAGATCCAAACCCGATCTATGCGGAGAAAAACCGACAGAGTCTCGACGTCCAGAATGATACTCAATAATCACTTTGACAGAATATGCTTAATAACAACTTAATAACAGCACCAACAAAGTTCACAAAATGAACTTGCTATTTTTAATAATAAAATATTACATGAACAACAAAAGTCTAAGAAAGACTCACCTCACTAGCTCATGTAATGAGCTACCCCACTTACACAAGAGGACACCCTCGCTGTACTCGTATCACCCAAGCAGCTCACAATGCACCACCCAAGTAGCTCACGAAGTGAGCACACCCACTAAGACACTCAACTCACAATTATTTCTTCACACACACTCAAAAGAGCCCAACGTCCCTATTTATAGGGAGAGGGAGGTCGGTGGATGAAGCTTCCACCGACTTCTCAATTTTATCTTTTTTTTTTTATTATTTTTTTTAATCATAGCCTTTGGCCACCGACTTAAAGGCATTCACCGACTCAAAAGGAAGAGGCTGGTTGCCTCTTGGGTCATCACGACTCTTCCATGAGTCGGTGGGAGAGTCGGTGATGACTCTCTACACCTTTGAAGTTATGACGTACAGCACTTGTGCTCCCCAACCATCTTTTATCCTTCATCAGGTCCTTCTTTCAATGAGGAATCGACAACGACAGCCCGACCGAACCGGGTCGCCGACTTGTAAGATGGCGGTGCAGCGGCCATGCAGATAGAGTACTCCCATCCAGGCTATCTTGGAAATAAAGGTGCTGAGGCAGAAGAAGGGTAAGAAATGGATTAGTCGTGAAGAAAGCTGTCGTAGACATACTTGACAGCCACTAGCTTTAGCATGTGGGTGAGGTGAGTGAGGAAAACAAATCCACAGGCACTTTATTTGGTGGTGCAGATAATAAATATATGATATAAATGATTGCTGATCAGTTCAATTGTTGAATCTTTACATTTCTAGTTAAATGCCATTATTGGGACTTAATGACTGTTGATCTTTTATTTATTTTAGCTGGAGACTCCAAAACGTGGGGCAACATGCATCTCCTGGGTTCAATGTTATCACCGATTCAGCTGAATTGGTTGTCAATCGTTTAAAAACTCTAAAAAGTTTGTAAAATAAAAATAAAGTGATCGAAAATACATAAAAAGTAATTAAAGTACAAAAATCTTCAAATACTTGAAACAAAAGTTAAAATCCGAGAAGCGGCAACCACAAAGCAGCCATCAAACTGAATCGGTTTGCCACTGATTGGACTCGATTTGTAATAGCACTGCTGCCAAGCACTTCATTATCTTTCTTTTCATCTATGCGATATCCCTAAGTTTCGAGTTTTTGTATCTGTACTTGGTTTGGTAAGACGGCACAATCCCACATGCGAGGCATCCCATAAAATTGGTACGATACAAATACTAGACTTCCATATTTTGTATGTTAGGATATACACTTTAGGGCACATACATATACATGCATGGACCCTAAGTCCGAGTATTAGACTTAATCTCCTCTTTTACTTACCTGCATCTTTTATAAACCATAAAGAATAATTTATTAGATTGTCAATACAAGACTAAACATTCTCATATTATATAACATGTCACATCAATGCATCAATCAGACAACTCAGTCAGTTAATTGGGTTCTTCACGAAGTTGGTTGTCATGCACATGGGTGTGTAATGCTTAAAATGCTTTCAGTAAAATAAAAAAGAAGTTTTGAAAAAAGAGAAAATAAAAATTATGAAAATATTAAATAGACTAAAATGTACATAGCTTTAAAAAAAATTCTAAAATGACACTGCCTCCTTCTTTCTTTCTTTGTGTTGGTGCTTATTTGTTGCCTGCACATATGTGTGCACGCACGTCAATCTCGGTCCTTCATAGGGCTTTTGAACTAATTTGTTCTTTTTTTTTTTGGAAGAAAGCTATGCATGTGCCACCAAACAATACAACCAACATCTGCAGCACTATAAGCAAAAGAAAGCATGGGACATTCCTTTTTATATGGATTTTAGTGTTAAAAAGAACAACAGCGTGCTTTTAGGGGACATGAGCATAGGGGGCTGGAATTGGACCTTACCCTAAAACATAGCCTTAATCAATGGCGGACTAAAAAAATTTTGCGGAAAGGGCACTCTTCCAAAATTTGATATATCGTAGAAGCTTGATATGTCTCTCCGGGGAGGGAGGCTGGAACTGAAGTCTACCATAAATACATGCCATAAGCATTTTGATATATGCTTGTAGTTGAAGCATGAAAACTCTCTCTACAGCTGAAGCATGAAATTTCTCTCTTACGGGTGCACACACATATTTATGCACCTGGCTATGTACGTAACACTGGTGGACTAAATTTTTGTGCGCCAATATGATAATGACAAAAATATCTCCAGTTAATAGAAAAGGATAACTTTCTGTAAGGATAAAAAGAAACTTAAAAAAAGTAAAAATATTAAAAAGGACCCTTCCCAGTTCCCAATGCCACAATTTCCGCCACTTGCCCTCTCCACTAGGTCTGGGCGTCAGGCCGGGTCGCCGTCCGGTACCCGGCCCGGTAGGGCTCGGGCTCGATGGCGCAGCCCGAGCCGGCCCGATCCGGCCAGCTCCCCCTCCCCCTCCGCCGGGCGCTCTCCCTCTGTCTCCCTCTCCCCNGTCTCCCCGGTCTTTGACTCCGATAGTGACGGCTTCGACGGTGACAGCGACGCTGTACGACGGCCGGAGGATCATCCGCAGCGTCGGGTGATGGCTTCGTTGGGTGTGCGACTGCGCGGCCGTCAGAGACTCAGATTAACCTTAAACGGGTCGGGCCGGCCCGGCCCCATGCCCACCCCTACTCTCGACCTTGCTGGAACCATCCAGCTTTTTCTCCCCATTTTGATGTAGGTCGAGTTAGGGATTATCCCTACAAAAGCCTGCGACGTTGAGGGCACCGTTTGATGCCCATGAAATGTACTGTTCAACTAAAAATATATTTCAAAAAATTTCCATGGCAAATTTTCATGGCAACAAACACAGAATTATTTTTTGGACCGTTGAGTTGAGGTCGATCCCGAAAATATGTTTCCAAAAACATATTTCCATCGAAAGAGGTTTTCGCGTTTTTTTTTTTGCCCGTTAGGGGTTCGTCCTCACGCTCACGCCTTCGTCCTCATCCTCACGCTCACGCCAGCGAGCCGTCGATGGGTTTCTCCTTTCTATTTTCCTTGTCCTAGAGAAGAAGGCAGAGATCTGCCTTTCCTCCCCCTACCTGTCGCCGGCATGCTCGGGGGAGGTGTGAACTGTCTTCCTCCATCCCAATGGCTGGCCGCCCTCACGACGCTGGCAGGCTGCCTATGGAGATGGGGGAGGCACCTCACGCGGTGCTTTGCCTCTTCCTCTTTCTGTCGAGCGGTGGCAGCCGACGCGACACCGGCGAGCCAGTGCTCGTGCCTAGTGCGGGCTAGCGCTGGTAAGGCAGCCGTCACCCTCTATTAGTTGCCATGAGGAAGAATCAGGGAGAGGAAGAGAGAATCGAGAGAAGGGGGGAAAAGTGAAATCATCAAAAGATCAAACGGCTTTAATGTTGATGACACACACTAACTATTTGATAAAATGACTGAGCTAGACGTTGTATTGTGGAACTCGATGGATAGCGGGTATGCGCAAAGAGGTAGATATGTAGAAGCTTTGGAGGTGTTTTGGCTGATGGAAGAAGGAAGAGTAATGTTAGGAACATTAGTTTTCAGGACGATGTTGTGGTATGCAACTCCGTATGAGAAATGCAAGAGCTTGGAAGAGGCTAGTAAGTATTTGATGAAATGCCACAGAGAGAGATGGTTTCGTGGAACTCTATTATTTGTTGTGAGGAGCAACTGAAATCTGGAAATATATTTCTTCTTTATCAAACTAAGAAACATATTTCTGGAAATTTATTTCTCAGTCATCACACACACATCAAAATCGGAATCGGAAAGATTTTTCCAATTTCTTTTTTCTAAGAAATATATTTCCAGAAATATTTTTCCAATTTCAGGTTTCCAATCCATCAAACACCACTTGAGGGAAACTGCAATGGAGATGGAAAACCCTCTCTCAACCTCGACAGAGAGCAATACGGCCTCCGTTGACCTCGCTGGAGCCAGAGTCCCTTGGTGAGTGGACAGCCCCTTGTGACAAGAGCTTGAAAAAATGTGGAAACATGGTATGTTCTCAAGAATGCAGAGCAGAGC
Organism: Nymphaea thermarum; assembly: GCA_011799765.1. Lineage (NCBI taxonomy): Eukaryota > Viridiplantae > Streptophyta > Magnoliopsida > Nymphaeales > Nymphaeaceae > Nymphaea > Nymphaea thermarum. Next base: position 371,829 of record JAANDH010000190.1, on the reverse strand, counting down.
AAAAGTTGGATAAAAAAGGCTCTGAACTTTCAGTACTCGAGTGGTAGCCTTATGTATACAATTTGTTTCAAATCAACGGTAGAGATAAAAAATTGGAGAAATATACATATACCCACAAGATTCTAAACTTTTGTACACTTTGTATACTTTTTTAGACATTTCTATTACTGTAAATCAGGCAAGATGATTCTCACCTGCAGGCGTTCATAACAAACATGACCAGAAATGAGCTTCATACACATCAATTTTTACCTTTAACACCCGCCGTGTCTTTTCCTTCCCACCTCTCAACCTTGCCAGAACCAACAGGAGACATTTTTTCATTTCCATTTTCCCTCCAGTCTCGACCTCCCCTGTGTTTGGAGAAGAAGCATACTACAGAAGAATGTCACTGCATTACATCGTATTCTGTCTTTGTGTTTTTGTTTGATCGATTATTGAGTTACTGCACTAATGGTTGAAGAATGTTATACTTGACTCAATGGCGCATTAAGGGTGACAAGAACTACACTGCTAAAATGAAGCAGATCTATGTTGCTAAACCAACATCTATTTGTACATCAGGGCTTTGAATTGCCAAATTCTGGAAACGAAAATGCATAAAGTCGTCATCCTGTCATCATATTGACATGTTGGCGAAGCATTTTGGTGTAGTTTATACATCCATTAAGAGTAAGGCATAAGTGTTTTATGCTACCTTGGTCATTTTTGCCCTAATGACATGTGGCCTTTTTGTTAAATTAAAGGGCATTTTGGTCATTTGCTCCTAAAGATGCACCAAGGTAATATGCTAGTGCTTCGTTGCAGTTGCTTGTAGTATAACTGCACAAGTATTGGAGGTGAAATGGGTTGTTATCATGAAATAAAGACATCTTCTAGGGTTGCATTCTTGAGATGCTATCGAGGGTCTTCCTG
>JAANDH010000190.1:249180-369167 GCA_011799765.1 Nymphaea thermarum | reverse complement strand
AGAAGCAGAAATGAAGTTTGAACTTAGTGACCTGAGTTTGGTCTCTAAAAATTTCAGTTTTGAGTTTGAATTTTCTTGTTGACATTTGAACATGCTGTAGCTGACATTTGAACATGTTGTAGCTGACATTTGAACTTAGTGAACTTAGTGAACATGCTGTAGCTGTAGTGCCCATGCTCGTCCCTTTGTACTCCTAGATTGACAAAGGTGGATTGTAGCAGACATTTGAACTTAGTGAACTTAGTGATCCATCGTCGGGGGCCGCAATGTTGTCGGACAATTTACATTTCTGATAAAGTCTTCTAAATCTATCAACTACATCAAACACAGTTAAATTTACCAGGTTAAATGTTTCATTGTGCATCAAACAGGATTAAAATTAACAGGGTAAATTCTTCCGGTGCATCAAACATGACCTCAAATCGGAAGAGGAATAAATTTCAACCTGAAAATTTTACCAGGTTAAATTTGCCAGAAAAATTTACCCCGTTAAATTTCACCCGGTGCATCAAACGCACCCTAAGTGATCACAAGGCAGCAAAGATTTAAGCACACGGCAAGAAAATTTTGAGCACACTTGAAAGTCTTTCTCACACACATTTGTGTGACCCAAAAGGCCATATATATACATGACAAAAAAAAACTGAAACATAAATGACATGACTCTTGGTGATTCCACTATGGCCATAATTGACATATGCCCGAAAAACAAAAACTAAAAATTAAAGTAGGCAAGCTGAAGAGGCACTTGTCATGCACATGATGGAGTTATTGGGGAACCCATAAGTTGGACCCTTCACCTTCTTCACAAAGACAACTGCACCTTTTTATTTTTTGTATTAATTTTCATCACTCCCCCTTAATGCAAATTTTGAGACACCAAGGTGAGACCGAAACTTCACAAATTTTGGGTATGAAAGTGCCTTAGTAAACCCATCCGCAAATTGCTCATTGGTTTAGTAATACTTCAACACGATTTGACCTTTACCAACAATCTCACTAATGAAATGATGACGAAGTTCAATATGTTTTGTCCATCCATGGTAAATCGGATTTCTTGTCATTGCTATAGTTGCCTTGTTGTCACAATGTATTGGTGTTCCTTCAGTTTGACTTCGACCAAGATCTTTTAAAACTCGACGCATCCAAATTGTCTGACAGGTAGCTGCAGATGCAGCAATATACTCTGCTTGTGAAGATGATAAGGTCATTGTACTTTGCTCTTTTAACACTATGATATAGCACCTGATCCAAGTGTAAAAACATAGTCGCTTGTGCTCCTTTGATCATCTACAGCTCCTGCCTAATCAGTATCTGTATAACCAAGTAAGTAAAAACAAACATCTGATTTATACTAAATTCTTTATTCAGTAGTTTCACAGATGTAATGCAAAACAAGTTTTGCTGCCCCCATATGGTGTAATGATGGATTGTGCGTGAACCTAGATACCAAGCTGACAGTAAATAAAATATCTGGTTGTGTATGAGTCAAATATAACAAACCACCAACTAGACCTCTAAACAATGTTTCATTGGCCTTAGCAGACCCATAAGACAAAGTCAAATTTTCACCTGCGTTCATGGGAGTAGAACACGACTTGAAATGCAACATATTATACCTCTTAAGTAGGTTTAATGCATATTTTTCTTGAGAGACAAAAATGCCATTATTTGTTTGAAAAACTTGAAGACCAAGGAAGAAATACAATAAACCCAAATCTGACATTTTGAATTCACTTATCATATTGTTCTTGAATTTTTGAATAAGAACATCACTTGATCCCATGTAGATAATGTCATCTAAATAAACAAATACCACAAGCATGTCAATACCTTCATTTTTGAAGTATAATGTAGGTTCACTCTCACAATGTCGAAAACCATTTTTGTGAAGATATGTGTCAAGCCTTCCATACCACGCTATTGGTGCTTGCTTGATGCCATAAAGGGCCTTCTTCAACTTATACACTTTCTTTTCCTTTCCACTTATGATAAAGTCATGTGGTTGATGTACATATATATCTTTTCTAAAGAACCATTCAAAAAAGCATATTTGACATCAAATTGAAATACCTTTCATTTTAAGTGAGCTGCTAGTGCCAATACTACTCTAATGTCTCAAAATGAGCAACATGAGAAAAAGTTTCAAAATAATCAATGTCATATTTTTGTACACACCTTCTGACGACTAGTCTGGCCTTGTATTTTTGCACATTTCCATTGACATTATACTTCAATTTGTAAACTCATTTCACATTTGTAGGTTCATTTCCTTGTGTCAAATCTACCAGCTGCTATGTATCATTTCTCTTAATTGTATTGATCACTTCTTGCATTGTTTTTTCTTATTCTTCTTTACCACATGCTTCCTTATAACATGATAGTTCAGTTATCATTAAAGCAAATGAACAAGAAGCATATATGTAATGTAGAGATTGTACCTTTCTTGGTGGAGAAGATCCATCTGTAATTATTTCAATATCTTCTTCATTATTTGAATTGGTCTCTTTTGAATGAGTATTACTTGACGATGATGAATTTGAGTGAGAAGTTGATTCAACAAATGGAATATGTTGATCTTCTATTGTTGTCCACTCTCATGATCCATTCTGTTAAAAAATGCTATCACACCGAATGATTAAAGACTTTGTTACCAGATTGTATATTCTATAGCATTTTAAGTTATTACTATAACCCACAAAAATACATTTCTCACTCTTTTTATCCATTTTGTCTCGACTACTAGAATCAAGCAAAGAGTATGCAATGCATCTAAAAATGTTTAAATTACTTACATTAGGTTCTTTCTCCCACCATGCTTCATATGGAGTCATATTGCGGACTGCTTTGGTTGGTGATATGTTGAGAAGATACACAGCTGTAGTCACTGCTTCAGCCCAAAACTCATTTGGAAGATGCTTTCCATTCAACATGCTACGAGTCATCTCTACCACTGTACAATTTTTTGTTTCAGCAACTCCATTTTGCTATGGAGTTTTTCTTACCGTTAACTGTCTACGTATACTATGTAATTTGCAGAAATTTTTAAAATCATTTAACAAAAATTCTCCCCCCTCTATTAGTATGAAATATTTTTGTAGGTCACCCACATTCTTTTTCTACAAATACTTTAAATTCTTTGAATTTCTCAAAGGCTTCTGATTTTTCAACAAAAAAAAACACCCAACTCATGCGAGAAAAATCATCAGTGAATAGTAACAAATATCTACTATTATTCAAAGATGGAGTTCTTGTTGGTTTACAAATGTTAGCATGTACTAATTCTAAAGGAGCTTTCGCTTTCTATGATTTTCCAATTGGAAAAGGAAGACGATGTTGTTTTCCATACACACATGCTTCACAAATATCTTCATTAATAGTAAGATGAGGTAAACCAACAACTAATTTTTTCTGTCCCAATAACTTCAGTCCATTATTGTGCAAGTGTTCATATCTTAAGTGTCATAACTTAGACACTTTATTCATGTCTGCAACTAAGGCATATGCATTAAAGTGTGAAAGCTCAATTCGAAACATTTTGTTCTTTGTCATGTGCACTACTATAAGTGGCATGTTAGAACATTTCTTTTTTATTTCACATACATCATCATAAAATGAAATCAAATATCTTTTTTGTGCTAACTGTCCAACACTTAGCAAGTTATATGCTAATCTAGGTATATAGTAAACATCATGTACCAACCTTTTAGTATCACTTTTAATTGGTATCTCAATTGTGCATTTACCATCAATTTGCACCTTTTTGTTGTCTCCAAGTCAAACTTGTTGCTTCACCAATTCATCAATGTCATGAAACAAGTATCTCTTTACTGTCCTATGATTATTGCATCCACTATCTAAAAACCATACATGATCAATATTTTCTTTTGACTGTGTATGAGTAAAAAACAAGTTACCATCTTCTGCTTTCTCTTCCACTACATTAGCTTGTTGTTTTGTGTTATCCCCACAGTACGCTTCAGTATGACCATTTCTTTTGCAAAAAACACAGTACCTGTTTTTGTGGCCATGTTTTTTATTGTTTGTGTCACCACCTTCTGACTTTTTTCTACCTGCCTCAAATATTCCTCGTCCACATCCACGGTAGTTACCTCTACCTCACCCGCGACTTGCATTCTTTCGTATAGTTGCTTCCTTTCTCTCTTTGCTAAAGTCATGCAACTTGACTTGGGCTTGAAATGATTGTTCTACACTTTTTTCAGTTGACCTATTCATTCTTTGTTCATGGGCTAAAAGAGAACCCAGTAATTTTTTAGTAGAGTATGCAGTCAAATCCTTAGACTCTTATATAGTCGTAACCACATTATCAAATTTAGGTAGTAAACTCCTCAACATTTTTTCTAAAATTTTATGGTTACTAACAACCTCTCCAAAAGTTTTCATCTCATTTATAATTATAAAAGCTCTTGAAAAAAATTCTTGGACTGATTCATTGTTTTTCATAAACAATGTTTCAAACTCTTTATGGAGGGTTTGGAGTTTCAATGTCGTTACCTTCTTATCATCATGATATTCTTGCTTGAGAATAATCCAAGCTTCATTTGAACTAGTAGCACCAGCAATTCGAAGAAAGTTAGTCTCACTTACAGCTTGTTGAAGAACAACTAAGGCTTTTGAGTCCTTCTATTGCTCTCTTAATTCAACTGTTTTTTCTCCTTGTTTGGAGCTCTCTACACTTTCTATATAGTCATTCTCAACTAGGTCTCAAAGATCTTGTGACAAAAAGAAAGTCTTCATTTTTATGCTCCAAAATCCATAATTATCTCAATTAAATATAGGTATGAGCGATTGAAAAAAATTTGTAATGGTATTGCCATTAGCCATAATGAACGACAAAATTTCTCACAGAAATTTCGTGGAACAAGTTGTGCGCATATTTGTTTTACCCTACAGGCTTCTCTTTTACACTTTTACCAACAATCGCGACAACACAATGATGCTTAGAATGGATCAACCTCGAGCTCTGATACCACTGTTTGCTTAAGGAATGACCTTCCTACACGTCCTCTTCTTATGCTCCTGTAAATGACACAAATATAACACAAGAACAACAAAACAACTAATCTACCATTTGTTTTTTCAAGTGGTCACAAGGCATGACACAAGGCAACAAAGATTTAAGCAGACAACAAGAAAACTTTGAGCACACTTGAAAGCCTTTATTACACACATTTGGCTGACCCAAAGGGCCATATATTTATATGACAAAAAAAACCAAAAAATAAATGACATGACTCTTGGTGATTCTACTATAGCCATAATTGACGTATGCATTAAAAACAAAAGCCTGAAAATTAAAGTAGGCAAGCTGAAGAGGCACTTGTCATGCACATGATGGACATGACACATGATGGACTGATTGAGGAACCCAAAAGTTGGACCCTTCACCTTCTTCATAAAGACAACTACACGTTTTTATTTTTTGCATTAACTTTCATCACAGCTCTCCACCGTCCGTCGACGAGCTCGACAACGCTGGACTCCCCCGGCAATGCTGCCGAGTATGAAGCCGAACACATGGGGGTAGAGCTGGCCCCTCCTCGGAACTTCCCAATGCTGGAAGCTTAGTGCAACGGGCGATTGACCCCACTTTTGACGATCTACGGAAGAAGGATTCAAGCCCTCTTTGGCCTGTGCAGCTCACATGGAGTTGGGGTTAGACCCAACTCAATGCAGGACGATGGAAAAGGCTCTTGAGCAGCTCCGTTGCGATCGTGGGCAGAAACCCTGGTGCGGGATGAGATGAGCACCTTCGGGGAAGAAGAAAAGTTGGAGAAGCACATGGTGAACGGGCAGCCTAAAGAGGACCTGTAGGAAATGATGAAACCCTACCGCTTTATGGCAAACATTGTTTTCTTGGAGGAGCGACAAGGGGGACGATGGAACCCAGCTACATCATCGATAGTTCCGGCACACGATGGAAGGAGGTTTGGAACCCACAGTTTTCTTTCGTAAACAGGGCCTATTTCTTGGTAAGGGTTGAACTCGAAAGCATTGTTAAGAAACATGCATGGAAAGTGGCCAGCCGATTACTGCTGGCAAGTCGAAGTCAGGAATGGATTTGTGCATCGAGGACTCGGTGGAAATCTCCTTATGGGTGAGATTCTCTGGCCTGTCTTCCATACTCTAGAACAAGAGAGTATATGGTGGTGTGGCATGGGCATTGGGAGGGGAGCTGATAGAAGTTAATACGTTCATGAAAACCAAGCTACGAATGGGATACGCCCTCATCTATGTAAAGGTTCCGCTTTCCTTCTCCCTCAGTCAGCCATAAAGTTGGAATGCAGAAAAAACGGTATTCGCCTGCAAAGGGTAGAACATGAGTCATAGACTAAGTTATGTATGCATTGTAAAACTACGTCCCACCTTATAGAAGACTGTAGGAAGAGGGACTCCCTCATGTACCAATCAACTGTGCCCACTGTTCAAGGCTGGAAAGAGATCACTCTCGCCCAAAGGCGTCAGCACATCATGCAAAGCCCCAAGGACGCCGCACCAACTCCGATTGACCAAAACAGATCTGGAAACAGATTCTCGGCTCTAAATAAAAAAAATCAAGACGATGAGGTAACTGAATCACATGGCATCTCAACGGCTCAGGATAGGGATAAGGCCCACTGGGATCATACAACAGTAAGAAGTCTAAGTAACAACCGTCCTCATCCTACAAGGAGGGCCATGTCTTGAAGTCCGTAAATGGAGCATCCAACCCCTCTACTAAGATCTTTCATTCTCCGAGAGGATTCACATCCTCATCAAAGGATGCCTCCCTACCTCCTCACCAACATAGTAAGCCAAGCCCGATGTCTCTGCTACCTGGATTCACTCCTACTGCTGACCTGGAGACTATTGTTGATGGAGCACGGGAGGAGCTGAAGACGACGCCCCAGAACCAGAGGGAAGCTTCGGCTCTCACTGAGCCCCCAGGTAAACTTCCAATCTCTCCTCCCATTGGTAGACGTGCAGGTGCTCCATCTTGTCAGCACGGCAGGCCAAAGTTACTGGTGGAGGAAGGGTTGCTTGTGCAGGAAGGGCCTAGGCTGGGTGTGCAGGTATTTTAGATTCGATGAAAGATGCCATGGTTGTCGACATCGCCAGCAAGGAACAGGTTAGCGATGGCACCGGTGATGATGCCTCCTAGGAGGCCTATGATGGAGACAGTGATAGTCAGGCGGACAACATGGAGGCAAACACTGGGGGTGAAGAACCCCTAGAAGAAGGATGCTAGTTTGAATCCTACCATTTCCCTCTAGCAGTATGACAATAGCAATTTTTTCTTGGAATGTCAGAGGGCTTGCTTGTGAAGTAGCCCAAAGAGACATGCTTCTAACGATTCAAGAATTCAGACAAGAAAATCTTCTTTATTTTGGACCCTAGGATGTATGATCTGACTTCAGAGTCTTCCAAGGATTTAGTAAACAATGAGATATTATGCCTTCTCTACAAATACAAACAGTTGGGATGAACCAATCAGAAAATTGTTGGTTGAAACCCGACCACTACAATGGAGTCTTGGACCCTTACTGGATCAAATTGAACTTTTCCCTCAGAGGAAGTGATTTTCAATACTCAGTCATTGGGGTCTACCTCCACCCGAATTGCCTCATGCGAAGGATGTCACTCCAAGCTATATGTTCTACCCTCCAAACGGAAAGATAGCCCACTGCGATAATAGGTGACTTTAATGCTCTTACAAGACCTCAAGACAAAACCGGCAGAGCCCCGAGCAGATCGTCTTGCAATGATTTTAATGAATCCACTCTTGGCTATGGTGACATCTGGGCGTGTATCAGCTCCCTTAAGCAAGAACTGGACACAATCCAACAAAACACAGAGATGACTCCTCTTAAGAAAAGCAACATTGATGGAATGATAAGGACAGAACTAAAATCATCCCTAAAGGAAGAGAGACATAAACCCTGTGTTAAATGGCTGTCAGAAGGCAACCGTAACACAAAACTTTTTCAGTCTCAATGTCAGTTCAAAACATGGACGAACATAATCAATGTGGTGTAGGCAGGCAATGACAGATCGAATGTTCACAGCATCTGCAAGAGATATATTAACTCAGCAAGTGGCTAGAAGTAGTTATCAGTTACGCATGATGGAATCAGAAGTGGCTAGAAGCAGTTACCAGTTGTAACAGAAATTATCTTTTTACTGAATATTCTTTTGTTTTAAGTATATAAAGCACAGTTGTGCTCATTGTAAAGTAGTGCGAGAGAAAGGCACAAATAGCAATATATAGAAGTTCTCTCTTTCCTTTATGGTATCAAAGCACGAGAGAGCAGCATCCATGGCGTCTCCCATTGCAACAGCAGCCACAAACCAGAAGTACTCCTACCCGTCATAGCTGAATGTCGCAAACTTCGTGTCCATAAAACTCTCCCAAACGAATTTCCTTCTCTGGAAGACCCAGGTTCTTGGTTTGATCGAGAGTCAAGATTTGCAAGGATTTATCAACGGCGAAATCTCTGTTCCTGATCAGTACATTATCAATGGAGATAAGCGAGAGATTAACCCAAACTACTTGCAGTGGAAGAAATCGGACCGACTCCTACGGGGGTGGATCACAGGCACCCTATTTGAAGAAGTCCTAGGGCTCGTTGTTGGTTTGGAAACATCAGAACAGGTATGGAGGACACTCGAGGAGGCATACGCTTTGGATTCTCAAGAAAGAGAATGTTGTCTGCTACAAAAATTGCAGACACACAAAAAGAAGAATATGATCATGGCTGATTACATGCTTGATTTTCAAGAGTACCTGTGATGAATTGCAGGCCATTGGAAGACCTGTAAATGACCATACAAAGGTCTTTCTTCTCCTGAATGGATTGGGGCCTGAGTATGAGTCGTTTGTGACGTCAATGCTAAAGCCCCCAATTCCTGCTTATAAGGACGTTATACCATTGCTACAAAGCCACGAAACATTGAAGTCACTCAATCAATATGAAGGAGAAATCCAGCATCAATCTGCATTTTATGCCCAAAGGCAGACGTTCTATGGTAAACGTGGAGGAAGAGGAAGGCAATACTTCTCTTCTCAAGGCAGGGGGTTTTATCCATATAACCGTGGGCAATAAGATAATCAAGGAAACATTGCCAAGACTTCAACAGATCACCAGAAATTTACAGATGCCAAAAGAAACACCACAGCGAATAAAGAAAAAGGTATGGTATGCCAGATTTGCTTTAAACCGAATCACTCTGCTCTTAGATGCTGGCACAAATTTGATAATGGATATAAGGTCGAAGAAGCCACAAAAGCTTTAGCAGAAATAACTATGGCTGATAATCAGGATCATGCCTAGTTTTCAGATTCTGGAGCGACTTCGCACATAGCATCAGACTTAGGTATGCTTCTGAACACATCCAAATATAGAGGTACAGAAAAAGTTATAGTGGGAAATGGACAGTCTCTTAAAATTACACATGTTGGGGAAGCAAAAGTCGGTTCCCAAAATATATTAGAGTTGAAGAATGTTTTAGTTGTTCCTGAAATTAGAAGAAATTTGATTTCAGTAAGTCAACTAACAAGAGACTTACCAGTGGATTTCTGTTTTTCGCATGACCGTTTCCAAATTAAGAACAGGGAAACAAAGCGAGTGATAGCTGAAGGACGTCGTCAAGGTGATCTTTACATGATTGAAGCATGAATAAAAGAGGTGTGTTTTTCAAACCATCAAAACATAGTCAGTTTGGAGACATGGCGCACAAGGCTAGCTCATGTTAACTATGGTGTTTTGAAATTTCTAAATAGAGAAAAAAAAATATGTAGTTTGAATGTTAAAGAGAAAAATATATGTGTTGGATGTTCTATGGCAAAATCTTCTCGTTTACCATTCTTTACTGCAGATAAACAAGAGACACAACCTTTTGATATGCTCCACTGTGATTTGTGGGGGCCATCACCAATAGTTTCAGTACAAGGGATGAGATAATATGTAATTTTTGTTGATGATTCCACAAAATATTGCTGGATTTTTGCTCTAAGAAAGAAAGCAGATTTTGTGTCTTGTTTTGAGAAGTTTATTGTATACATACATAATCAGTTCAATAAAATGATTAAGATCTTTCATTCAGACGGGGGAACAAAATTTGATAATAATAGAATGAAAATTTTTTTTGACGACAATGGAATTCGTCATACAATGTCTTATCCATACACACCGCAGCAGAATGGGCAGGCTGAAAGAAGACATCGAATTGTTACTGAGTTGGGTCTAGCGATGTTATTCTATGCAAATTTACCCCCAAAGTATTGGGTGGATGTGTTTAACACTGCTGTTTGGGTTCATAACAGAGTTCCTACAACACTCTTGAATATGAAATCACCTTATGAGAAGCTGTTTGGTGTCAGGCCTGAGTATGATTACATGAGAACATTTGGGTGCTTCTGCTACCCATATTTGAGAGATTATGCCATACATAAGCTAGAGCCAAGATCATTACCTTGTATATTTTTGGGTTACAGCACTTTGCATAAAGGCTATAGATGTTTACATCTTAAATCAGGACGAGTTTACATCTCCAGGCATTGCGTATTTGATGAACACAACTTTCCATGCAAGAGCGTGGTAGACACAAAGGTTGAAAATGTTAGAACTCAGTACGATGCTTGGTTTCCTGAAAATGAAGAAACAAAGAAATACTTGGAAGCCAAGACACAAGAACAAGAACCTATTTCTGTCTTGTCAGAAAATGAAAGAGCCAAGATGCATGGAACAGAGGAAGTGGTTCGTGATGAACATAACAACAATACTTCAAACTCTCACATCAGAAGTTTGAACATTAGCGAGCAAGAAAACAACAACTCACAGGAGATTGACACATCTACAAATGAGCAAATAGAAATTGCATCACCTGAAGTAGGCATAACACCAACTCCCATACGGCAGATTGAGACACGTTCGATGCATGGAATAGTTAAGCCCAACCCACGACACCTAGTGTCATGCACATTACTTCCTAAAGAACCTGATTCTGTCAAAGAAGCCTTATCACATAGAGGTTGGGCAGCTGCCATGAAGGAGGAGATTGATGCTCTTAAAACCACTGAAACGTGGGACTTGGTTCCTAGAGGACATGCAAAACACATCATTGGATGCAAGTGGGTTTTCAAAGCCAAAGTTAAAGTGGATGGAAGCTTGGACAGGGTTGAAGGCGAGGCTTGTGGCAAAGGGCTACAACCAAATACCAGGAGTGGACTTCATTGAAACATTTTCACCCGTTATTAAGCCAACAACAATCAGAATTATATTTACTGTTGCCTTGTCAAGAAAATGGAGGATACATCAAATGGACATCAAGAACGCTTTCCTCCATGGCGAACTAGATGAACCTGTCTTCATGGATCAGCCACCAGGATTTATAGACCCCACTAAGCCTAATTACGTTTGTAGACTAAAGAAGGCCTTATATGGGCTGCGTCAATCTGCAAGAATGTGGTTTGACAAATTCAGCAACTTTCTGATAAATTATGGATTTTTCTGCAGTCCAGCCGACTCATCGTTGTTCATTTACAACGGCGAGCATGGAACCATATGGCTGCTTTTATACGTTGATGATATTCTAATCACTGGTGATAGACAAGATACAATCACAAGTTTTATTGCAGATATCAGTTCAGCTTTTGCTATGAAAGATCTAGGAGATGTCCATCACTTCCTAGGCATACAAGTACAACAAGAAGAGGATGCCATATTCTTAAATCAAACAAGATATGCAAAGGAAATTCTTCAACGTGCAAACTTGAGTGATTGTAAGCCTAGCAACACACCTATGGCAGAAACTCCTCATTGCAATCAGCCGAGCCCATGTTTCCAAGACGCCACATTTTTTCGAAGCATAGTAGGTTGTCTGCAATATCTCACCTTCACTCGTCCAGACTTGGCATACAGTGTCAATTTTGTGTCACAGTACATGCAGTCAACCATCTCAATTCCATTTTCAATTAGTTAAAAAAATTCTAAGATATGTGAAGGCCACTGTAGAACATGGACTGCAGATACAACCAACTAATTGCATTCTTCTTCAAGGGTACTCTGACGCTGATTGGGCTGGGTGTCCAATCACTCGACGTCCAACAACAAGATATGGCATTTATCTTGGGCCAAACTGCATCTCATGGTCTGCTAAGAAACAGCCGACAGTTGCACGTTCAAGCTCAGAAGCAGAGTACCGTGCATTAGCCTCGACAGCAGCAGAGATAACCTGGATCACTTACATATTGCGTGATATTGGGGTTAGTCTATCCAAGACACCAATATTGTACTGCGATAATATGTCTGCATTACATATGACCATTAACACAGTAATGTATAGCAGGTCCAAACATATCGAATTGGACTACCATTATATCAGTGAAAGAGTTGTATTTAAATTCCTTGAAACCAGATATATCCCTTCAGCAGAACAGGTGGCAGGTATCTTCACAAAACCATTGGGACGAGCTCGATTTCTTTATTTAAGGAACAAACTTGGACTAAGTTACAACACCCAGTCCAGTTTGAGGAGGGATATTAACTCAGCAAGTGGCTAGAAGTAGTTATTAGTTACGCATGATGGAATCAGAGGTGGCTAGAAGCAGTTACCAATTATAACAGAAATTATCTTTTTACTGAATATTCCTTTGTTTTAAGTATATAAAGCACAGTTGTGCGCATTGTAAAGTAGTGCGACAGAAAGGCACAAATAGCAATATATAGAAGTTCTCTCTTTCCTTTAAGATATTTTAGTGAGTTTTATGGTGATGACGGCTCAAGAAATTGCCTCATTCAAGGTTTAATTGAAAGGCCATAGATTGCAGAGCAATAAAATCATCTTTTGGGCAGACCAGTTGACAAGGAAGAGATTCAGAGGGTAGTCAAAAACCTCAGCAATGATAAAGCCCCAGGCCTTGATGGTTTGGTTGGGAGTTTTTTAAAAATATTGGCATGTCATAAGAACCGGGACCAGGGCTCCTTTCTTCTCAATACATACATTTATGAACAAGTGCTGCTATGCCATGAGATGATTAATAGTTTCGACAATCATAATGGCAAGTCGGTACTCCTCAATATTGATTTGTCTATAGCCTATGAGAGAGTCAAATAGAAATTCTTGAGAGAAGCACTACTCTATCTTGAATTCAATACTCAATGGGTAAGTAGGATCATGACATGCATGGGAATGGTCTATTACACCCTAGTTATCAATGGTTGGGAGGAGGATTACTTCAGTTGTTAGAGAAAACTCCGTCAAGTGGACCCTCTCTCCCCATACCTGTTCATTGTGGTAGTAGAGATCTTTTCACGTAATCTCAAATGAGCGGTTCAAGAGCAACACATTAAAGTCCCTAAAATTAGAGGACTGAGCAATGTAGACGATATTATGGTCATATGTAACGCGAAGAGGGAGTGCATTCTTGAGGTAAAATGGATCTTCCACGACTTCGAGGTGGAAGCTGGCCTCGTTGTTAACAATCAAAAGTGGGCGACTATTCCTTTCCACTTGAATGACATTGAAAGCGAGTCTATTTCACAAACCCTTGGTAGGTCCAAGTGGTAAAGAGTAAACAAGAAAGACGTGATTTTAAGGATTTCAAAGATAAGAATGTGATCAATGGGAAGACAGAAATCAAGAAAACTGTTGGAAGACATTGAGGATGTTGACGAAGGTGGAACTACAAAAATTATTTGAACAAAAGAGATACGACAGATTTTGTTGATTGTAACCGATAGAATTCATTTTACAAACAATATTTTTGAAAATAGAAAAGTTATAAATAACAATATTTGCTCACTATCAAAATCATTGAGAGATAGTTGAGCTTCCTGCCTTCTTTCTCTTGTCAGTCATTTTTATTATGGTATCAGAGCCATACGATTCTATGGCCTCACAAATCTCGCAGACTGCCTCCATCAAATACCCATATTCTTTCAACCTTACTGTCGCCAATTTTGTTTCCATCAAATTGACCTAGTCTAATTTTCTTTTATGGCAAACGCAGGTGCTAGGACTAATCGAAAGTCAGGATATGATAAGATTTTTCAATGGAAAAACTCATGTGCCTGACAGATATCTTCCCAGCAACAGTAACAATGGAGGCAATATCACTACAGCTGAACAAGAGTTGAATCCAGATTTTTATGTCTGGAAAAGATCAGATCGGTTGCTGCGTGGATGGATCATGGGAACCCTATCTGAAGAAATATTGGTGTTAGTAGTCAGCCCAAGAACCTCCAAACAGGTATGAGATACTCTTAATCGAAGATTTACTTATGAGTCGCAGGAGCGAGAAATGCTCCTTATTCAAAGACTTCAGATTAATCGGAAAGGCAATCTAAGTATTGCTGAATACACCAGAAATTTCAAAATTATATGCGACAAACTCGCCGTCATTGGAAACCAGTCTCAGACCAATCTAAGGTTTTTTGGTTATTAATCAGTCTCGGACCAAAATATGAATCCTTTAGAACGTCCTATATGAGTCATCCAACTCCACCATACTTGGAAGTCATTGCCTTGCTTGAAAGCCATTAGACGGTAAGAAACATATATGGAGATATTTCAGGCACTTAGGTGGCCATTATGAATCAGCGTGTCCAAAATCAGCATTATAAGAGAAACAAAAATCAGCTGTTCAATTCTAAGGGATGTGAATTTCATCAAGCCAGCCAAGGGACTTCATTAAACGGTGACAAAAGGGAAAACAATAATCTCAATAAGTCCAAATGCCTCTCAAAAGGGAGTCTGTGGCAAATCTGCAACAAAAGAAATCATTCTGCACTTAATCGTTGGCATCGTTTTAATCAAACGTTGTAGCCCAAACAAGTTCCTCAGGTGCTAGCTGCAATGAAGGTTGTGGATGGTCAAGATCAACAATGGTTCCCAGATACTGGAGCATCTGCTTACATCACATTGGAAGCACATAATCTCAATACTTCAACTAAATACTATGGTTTAGAAAGATAATGGTAGGCAATGGTCAGAAACTTGACATCAGGCATGTGAGAAATGCTATTGTTCATGATGGGAAAAATTCTATTGTTGTCAAAAATGTTTTGGTGGTTCAAGAAATTGAAAAGAATTTAATTTTAGTCAGTCAATTAACAGCATACACGCTATATATATTTGAATTCTTGGCAAATAGTTTTTTTGTAAAGGACAAAAGGAATCTCCAGATTGTGACATCAGGAACCAGACATGATGGACTTCACACGCTGAAAAATGTAAGAGCAGAGTCAAAATTTCAAAAAAATCACAAGGCATTTTTCTCAGTCCAATTTTGTGGAGCAAAAAAAGAAGTGTGGCATCATCGCCTTGGCCACATCAACCAGCAGATAGTAGAGTTTTTGGTCAATAAAAATGCCATTAGAGTCCTTGGCCCATCTAGTAGTAGATTTTTATATTTCAGCTGCCAATTAGCTAAGTCATGTTGTCTTCTATATCTTTCTGTTGAAGAGCATTGTGATGAATTTCTTGGTCGTGTGAACTGTGATTTATAAGGACCTTCCCAGTCATCGAATCTCTACAATATAAATATTGTTTAAATTTTGTTGATGAGTCTACTCGTTTCATTTGGTTTTATCCAATTCAATTCAAGTCAAAATTTTATGAGATTTTTAAATTTTTTCACAAGTTTGTGGATAATCAGTTTGGGAAAATAAAATTTTTTCAAACCGATGAAGATGGGGAATTTAATAGTAACACTCTTGCTTCCTACCTGCGAGAATACAATATCCAACATTTAAAAGCATGTCATAAAACTCCTCCTCATAATGGAATGGTTGAACGCAAACATCAAACTATAGTTGAACTCGGATTTGCTATGATGTTTCATGTCAGTGTGCTAACAAAATTTTGGGTTGAAGCATTCTCTACAGCTGTGCGGTTAATCAATCGACTGCCTACTCCTACTATCAATATGAAAAGTCAATTTCAGCTTGCTTTCAAAAAGAGCCGAGATTATGCTAAGAACAAGTTGGATCCTAGAACTTTACCCTGTGTTTTTATAGGGTATAGCTTAACACATAAACGATATAAATGTTTATATCCACCAATAGGTCAGATCTTTATATCCAGAAATGTTGTTTTTGATGAAGTTATATTCCCTTTACAACAACCTGAAAATTTATTTTCAACAATATCTCATTCTCAAGAAGGTGTCACCTACAAGGAATGGCTTGATGACGAACAGTTAGTTGAGCAAGGTTCTAAGTATGGCTCTATTGATGAACTTGAGAATGGATCCATTAGAACCTATTGCACAATGACAACCATGAATTATCTTCAAGTAGTAATCTACCACTTACTACGGTTGCTAATGACTCTCATGTTGTAGATGCCAGCTCTTCTGAAGAGGTCATCGAGTCATCTCACGTTGATCCAATGCCACATTCCAGGTGTGATCCACAATCACTATCTACTATCAATTCACATTCCATGTTCACAAGGGCAAAATATGGCACAGTTAAACCGAATCCCAAGTACTTCACTACCCTTACGGTTCCTTTGGAACCTAAAATAGTTAAAGAGGCATTCAAGCATCCAGGGTGGGTAAAAGCAATGGAGGAGGAAATAGAAGCATTAAAATTATGCAATACATGGACTCTAATACCTCAAACCTCATATATGAATGTCATCTCCACCAAATGGGTTTTCAAAACTAAGCTAAAAAGTGATGGAACTTTGGATCATCGTTTTAGCCTAGTAGCTTGCGGGTTCAATCAAATTCCTGGAATTGACTTTATGGAAACTTTTTCACCAGTCATAAAACCTGCAACAATTCCATTGTGTTGACGATCTCCTTATCTCGAAATTGGGATATTAGGCAACTTGATGTCAAAAATGTCTTTCTACATGGGGAGCTACAAGAAACCTTTTATGTAGAGCAGCCACAAGGATTTGAAGATCCTACCAAACCAGCTCATGTATGCAGGCGTCATAAACCTCTCTATAGACTCTGGCAAGCTCCAAGCACATGGTATGATAGATTCAGATTTTTTCTACTCTCCAAAGGTTTTTTCTGCAGCGTTTCAGATTCTTCTCTCTATATTTGCCATAATAAAAAGGGAACCATCATTTTGTTATTATGCACGGATGACATAGTCTAGAACGGCAGCAACAATTTTTTCATTCAAGAATTCATCACTGAACTTAATCAAGAGTTTTTTATAAAGGATTTAGGAAGTTTGCATCACTTCCTAGGTATTGAGGTTTTGGAAACACCTCAAGGATTTTTTCTCAATCAAAAGTGGTATGCATACAACCTCTTAGAACATGCTGATCTAACAGCTTGCAGACCAGCTGTGACTCCTCTAGTTCAGAACTTTCGGCCACCCTTTGAAGATCCACTATTTGTTAATCCTACACCCTATCACAGCTTGGTAAGTGGACTTCAATATCTCATGTTCACACGTCCTGACATCACCTACAATGTGAACTATGCCAATCAATATATGCAGCAGCCTACTAAAGGTCAGTTTTTGCTTGTTAAAGGAACACTTATATATGCTCATGGAACCATTGAACTCGGATGTATAATTTCACCTTAGTCAGCTTTTCATTGAATGCTTATTATGATTCAGATTGGGCTGGGTGCCAAGAGACATGACGGTCCACAACTGGATTTTGCACAGTCATTAGAACAAACGCTATCTCATGGATAGCTAAAAAACAATCAACGGTGGCTCGCTCTACAAATGAAGCGGAATATAGATCGATGGACTCTACAGTAGCTGAATTAACATGGCTTTCCTTCATACTCAAAGATGTCGCATTCATATAACATATAACAGATCCTCCGCAGCTATACTACAACAACATGTCTACTTTACAAGTTAGCATTAAACCAGTTTTCCATGCACGAATGAAACATGTTGCTATGGATTATCACTTTTCACTTGAGGAGGTGGCGTTGGGGACCTTAGTTACTCAATATGTTCCTTCATCTCAGCAGGTTGCAGATATTTTTACAAAAGTCTTATCTAGATCTGCCATTGAAAATCTCAGAAGCAAACTAGGTGTCATTCACGCACCACCCAGTTTGATAGGCATGATAAGACTAAACAAGGAAGACGTGATTTTAGGGATCTCAAAGATCAGAACGTGATCAATGGGAAGACAGAAATCAAGGAAACTGTTGAAGACGTTGAGGATGTTGATAAAGCTGGAATTACAGAAATTACTTTAAAAAAAAGATATGGCAAACTTTGTTGATTGTAACCGACAGATTCATTTACAAGCAATATTTTTGGAAACAGAAAAGTTATAAATAATAATATTTGCTCACTATCAAAATCATCGAGAGATAATTGAGCTTCCTGCCATCATTCTCTATTCAGCCATTTTTGTTACCAAGATGGCCCTCCACATCACCTGCTTCAGT
This sequence comes from Nymphaea thermarum, assembly GCA_011799765.1. NCBI lineage: Eukaryota > Viridiplantae > Streptophyta > Magnoliopsida > Nymphaeales > Nymphaeaceae > Nymphaea > Nymphaea thermarum. Next base: position 350,776 of record JAANDH010000190.1, on the reverse strand, counting down.
CTCCTGCTCTTCACCGGCAAGATGAAAATTGAGGATTGCAATAGCCTCATTGAGAAGGTAGATAAAAAACTGGCCAGTTGGAAGGGTAAGCTCCTATGATTCTAGGCAAAACTCGGTCTCATTCGGCATGTGCTTTATCAAACTATTAGCCACTGAATGATGTCTTTTCACTTTTCTTTAAATGTGCTCTGCTCGAGAGACAATGCTGTAGGTTCCTTTGGGGGGACATGGACAACAAGAAAAACTACATCTTTTTAGTTGACGAGATATTTGCTTTCCTAATGAATAAGGTGGTGCACAACTTTGGGAGCTCCACTTTCTGAACAAAGCTTGCATGATTCATCTTGCCATCTGTCTAGATTGTTGAACTTGCAGTGGGCAGTTTTTATGAGGAACAAATACCTCAAGCAGAATAGCCTACAGACATACCGAATGAAGTCGTATTGCTCTTGGTCCTGGAAAAAGATACTGTGGAGATGGAATGATGTGAACCAGATGGCCCAATGGAAGGTGGGAAATGGAAAGTAGTTTTGATATGAAAGCTAGGGATGGGCATCCTGGAGCACCTTCTGCATGGTCAAAATCTTATTTGATGGTCCCCATTTATAAATCTTTCTATTGACGGGATGATAGACCTAAAGGACGAAGCCAGCCGAGTCCTTAGTTGCCCTTGGCTTAGGCATGTTCTTTGCTAGACAACTCTCTCCCAAGGTGAAGATATGCTCATGTTTCACAATAAAGAGGAAGTTAACCTCAAACGTGGGGAGATCTATGAGCTCATCAGCTAGTGGGAAGATATCTCCCTCGATAAGGCTAGAATTTGGAAAAAGGAAGCCATTCCTAGAGCTAGGTGATGTTGCTTCCTCGATTTGTAAGGTCCATTACTGACCGAAGCTCACATCCAAAGGTTTGGGTTTGCCTTGGCTAATGGATGCATATTGTGCGAAAATCAAGAGGAATCCATGGACCACTTATTGATTCGTTGTGTGTGGACAAGGAAGTGCTGGAAAGTGTTAGGGCAGAAATTCGATAATCAGATCCCCATCTGGAGGAATATTAAGGAAGCTTTTCAATGGTGGGAGAGAAGAGCCCCCAAAGTTAGATGATTGAAGACCATTTGGTAGCTGACCTTTCCAATGGCATGTTGGCATATATGGGAACACATGAATGAACTTACACATGACAAATAGGATAAGAGAAACAAAGAGATAAGTTGCCGACTGTGGGTGGACATTAAGAACATTATTAGCGGTTTGTCAACGTATGGCAAACACAAAGAGGAATTTGCTGTTGGATTGCTCTTTCCATTAGATTAGATGGAACCTTGTGGTGCAAACGGCGATTGCTCCATGTAAGAAGGGCTTCAATATATTCTATGCAGCAGGGCTGAATGCACGTCCTTAGAGGGATGTGTGTGGGCCCTAGCTATAACTTAGATCTAAATCCGACTAATTTATGTGGAGAAAAACCGACAGAGTCTCGACGTCCAAAATAATTCTCCATAATAAACTTGACAAAGTTGACTTAGTAAAAACTCATTAACCAAGTCAACAAAGTTCACAAAGTGAACTTAACTAAGCAACCATGAAAGTATGCACCGAGAGACTTCAAATTAGTCGGTGGTGGAAGGATCCACCACATTCAATTATTATTTTTGTTTTAGTTTTTAGTCTTTTTAAGCACTGACAAAAAAAGGCTCAAAGCCCGTTGAGTTTTCTCGACTGTTTCAAGAGAGTCGCTGATGACTCTTTACAATCTCCCCCTCATTACCGACTCTCTACTCAGGACTCCTAACATTCTTCTGAGCTTGGTGAATATTTGTAATGACAAGTCTTTGGTAAAGATGTCAATGACTTAATCTTCTGAAGCAATTGGCTGCAACTGAATATCACCATTGAGTACCTTTTCTCTAATAAAAGGATGTTCCACCTCTACGTGTTTTGTTCAAGTATGGAAGAGAGGATTCTCTGCAAGTCTAATTGTACTTTAATTATCACAGTAGAGTCTCATTGCATAATCCATTTCTTGTTTAATGTTTTTCAACAATCGCATCAACCACACACATTCTTGTGCGACTTGAGATGTTGTTATATACCCTGCTTCCATTGTAGACCGTGAAACTATATGCTATCTCTTAATGTACCATGAAGTTGCACCATACCAAGACTGAATGTATTTCCAATGGTCGACCTACGAGTTGATATGTCTACAACAATATCTGCATCACAATGACCAACAACTTAACAGGTTGGTTTTTTTTCATAAAATATACCAAAGTCATGAGTTCTATTGACATACCTTAATATTCTTTTCACTACTTCTAAATGTGGCTCCCTTGGAGTTTGCATGAATCTGCTCACAACACTAACTGCATCGAAAATGTCTAGTCTTAATAATGTTAAGTAAATTAAGCTTCCAACCAGTTGCTGGTACATAGTGACATCTTCTAGCTTGTTTCCTTCATCAATTCTAAGTTTCACATTTATTTCAATTAGTGTTGAGATAGGTTTGCAACCAAGCATACCCATACTTACATAGTAAGTTGTGAACATACTTCTTTAGACTTACAAATAACCCTTTAGATTCATAATAAATTTTCAGTCCAAGAAAGTGTCGCAACTCCCCCAGCTCTTTCATTTTGATAATGAAATTAATTTCTTCTTTGTCATCTCTAATAATAATTAAATCATCAACATAGATTAACAAAATAATAATCATCATGCCTCTTGTCTTGACAAAGAGACTTGAATATGCTGAAGTGACTTGAAATCTACTAAACACCAAAAATTCAGTTATTTTATCGTACCATGCTCTTGATCTTTGCTTCAATCCATGGAGTGTTTTTTTTAACTTGCATGTGCAATATAGCTTGTTTGGGCATTTGAATCCTTCAGGCTGCTCCATATACATTTCATGATTCAGATCTCCATGCAAGAAAACATTCTTTACAACTATTTGTCATAGCTTTCAATTCTTGCTTGCAGCAATAGCTATCAGAATGCATACAGATGTGATCTTCACAACATGACTAAAAGTTTCTTCAAAGTCATGCTATACAACTATGAAAATTTTCTTGCGACTAATCGAAAGCCTTATATCTATCGACTGAGCCATCTGCCTTTCTTTTTATTTTGTAAATCTGCTAACAAGTAATTGTCATAAGCATGTTAGATGCATATTTGACACCATTATCAATTCATAGACACTGAATTCTATACCCTGTTCTTTTCACACTATTTGGTGAAACTCCTTAAACTTTTTAAGTGCTTAGACTGTTTTTTCATGAAATAGACCCAAGTATACCTCAAAAAATCGTCAATAAATGTGATAAAATACCACTTGCCTCTAATTGATGGGTCTGGTACTTTCTCGAATACATCTGAATGCACAAGCTCGAATGGTACTTTTGCTCTATATTTCGATTCCTTAAATGGCCTCTTGTGCACCTCATATTGACATTCTAGAAATACTTTGTCTGTTTGTACTTCAAGCTTTTGTAGACCAATCAGCTGCCCTTTATTAGACATCTCCTAGAGTTTGTTATACCCAACATGAGCGAGTCTCTCATGCCAGATATCAGGAGTGTCATGCTTCTTTGTTGTGTCAATATATATTGTTTATGCTGACAATGCATGTATTGACTCAACTTTTCTTCCTTCAAATATGGGAGTTCCTTGAACATGTACGTTTCTATAAACTTCCACATCATTTGGGCCGACTAACACAGTGACTTAAATCTGTAAGTTATGAAATAGACAACAAGTTCTTAGCCATTCATGGAACATGATAGATGTTTCGTAAAATCCGGCCTTTACCAAAGTTAGCTACAACCTCTGCTTTTCCAATATATGTTACTAGGAGCTTTGTGTTGTTAGCAATAACAACAACTTGATTTCCATCATCAGAGGCGGAGCTAGGATTTGTTCCAAGGGCAACCCAAACGGTCAAATGAACTATAATATATTATAATATATTATATTATATTATTTTTATATATATATTCACACACATTAGATAATATTTTCAAACTACAGTATAGTCAAAGTGAATATATGTCGTGTATAATTGCCCTTGTCATGAACGTGAAGCGTGACCTGTCCTACGGTACGTTTAATAATTGCTTGTATCATTAGCACAAAGCGTGATCTATCCTCAGCAGATAACGTGCTCTATTTCTATTACAGTGACGTAAGTATGAGCATTGAGCTTAAGGTGGACATACAAATATCACAACTCAAAATATAGCAAACAAATACATCTATAAACTCCAAAACCAAAACATGTTACTTACCTAAAACAAGTAGTTTTGTACTCTTTCTATGTAACTGTTATCACCCCAAACTTTTCAAAAATACGGGGTTATTAAAATTTTGGGACTATTATTTCTAAAATGAATTTTAAATCCAAGTTTAGATCCAAATCTAGCATTTCAAACTCAAAATCCAATTATCAAATTCAAATTAGATCCAAAATCCAACTTTCAAATCCAAATTAGAACAAGACCCATTTGTCCATCCTTTTGACAAAAAAACATTCCTTTAGAGGGCGATTTTGGTCTTTTGTTGGGCAAGACCTATTTGCCCCTCCTTTTAACAAAAGAAACTTCTTTTAGAGGGCGATTTTAGTCTTTTGGTGAACAAGACCCATTTGACCCTCTTTTTGACAAAAAACCTCATTTTAGAGGATCATTTTAGTCTTTTTGAATTGACACGACCCATTTTAAAATATATTTTTATAAGCCTAATGGCCAATCATACCCATTTTCAAACCATTTCTTTTTCAAAATAATTCAAAATTATGTGAAATTCGGATAAAAAGGGGTGAAATTCAAAAAAATTCAAATTTAGGGTTTTGGCTCCAAAATCTTCTATAAATAGCCTCCACTCCCCCTTCTCTTAGGCAAGAGTGGCCCTTGGGAGAAACCCTAGAGTATTCTCACTTGAAGACTTAGGGTTTCTCTTGAGCTCTCTCTCTCTTCCTCTTCCTCTTTCCATTTCTCTCCAACTTGGAGCTAGCTACAACTCCTCAAGGGAGCACCAAAAATCTTCTTCTTCATCATCTTGGAACTTCATTCAAGGTGAGTTCAAGTTTATTTCAAGCATGATTGTTTATTTTTATTAAGTCATTTTTTCTCATTTAGAGGTATGTAATCATCATCTCTCTCATTTCTCTTTTATTTTCTTTCCTCTCTTCTTCATCTCCCTATGGCCAAGAGAGATAGCTCCCAACTTTATTTTAGAGCCAAGAGTCTATGCTCAAGTGCACCGGGAGCATGAGAAGATGAAATGATCTTTCATTTCCATGCTTGAGTCATGTTATCTCATTTCTTGAATACATTCTTGTTGTTCTTTTGCTTCTTTCTATTTTTTTCTCTTTTTCATTTCCCCATGACCAAAAGAGATAGCTCTCAACTCTATTTTAGAGTCAAGAGGCTATGCTCAAGTGAACCGGGAACATAAAAAAATGAGATAATATTTCATTTCGTAGTTGAATCATTCTCTCTCTCTTTTTGTGAATATTGTTTTGTTTCAATATATTAACCATGCATAGTTATTTGATTTTCTTTTATATATGTGAATGCACGGTGAGAATGAGAGTGTGGATTGGCATTCTCTCCTTATTATTGTGTTGATTAATTTTGAGGTTGGGGCTTGTCCAACCCGAGAAGAACCTTCATGAATTTGTACATGTTAAAGTGCATTTTCATATCATTTCGCATTAGTTTCCTTTTAATCATCCCCTTAGGAACCCTAATGAGCACTTTATCGTATGTTTTTAATTTCTTCCATACCCAACGGTGGAAGAAACATATTCCCTTGCAACCAATGAAATAACTATATTTTATGTTTTGCAAAATATTTTCAAAATAATCATTTCTAATGAGGCCTTGGTGACTTAGCTTAGACTCTTGCATGAGTCCAAGCTCCCTTCCGGCCTATATCAAAAATTGAAGTCGGTTATTTTCAATTCATTTCTTAATTTTAATACTCATGAAGACATATGTGTATATACATGTTATATACGTATGTGTGCACATGAATATCTTTCTTTGTCATTTTCTCTTTATGATTTAACATATCCTTTTACAAACTTTCATGTACGCATATATAAATATATATACGTGTATTCCATTTTAAATCTCTCCCTCTTTCTAAAATGATATTCTCTTCTCTATTTGATTTAAGCTTCATTTTTGCAAGGTTTCAGATACATACCTATACATATATACATATGTATATATAAATATGTATATGAATATGTATCTCTTTTTCCTTTAAATCTTTGATTTTATGATTTTCAAGATCTCTTTCCCTCTCTCTTTCTTTGTATCTCTCTTGGGATCAAGTCTTTCATTTTTTCCATTTTTTTAATATTTTTTCTCATCATTTAAGATCTTAATTTTTCATTTGCCGACTTCATTAAGACCACAAACCAAGTAATGACCCAATATTGGATTTATGTTTGATGGTCTACAATCCCTAATCCATTTTCAAAACTTTTCCTTCATATATATGATATTTACAAAAAACAAAAATCTTAGATGTATGTGATGGTAGGAATGTCATTAGATGAATGTTGTGGTAAGAATGCTTCATTCTTTATTTAATCATATAGGATCAATGCATTCATGCATTCACCTACTTTATTTCACTTATGATCACAAGCACCTCTCCAAAAGAACTTAAGCAAGATGGGGTGGAGCTCTAACTAGGTGGTAACCGAATTAGAGCAAAATCTCAAGCCTACTTAAAGTCTTAAGAGAACACTAAAATGATTTCAAAATGACTTTTCTAGCTTTCCAATGATATTTACAAGGATTTCTTTCTAGTCTTCCCAAAACATTTCACATTCTCAAGCAACTCTTCAAAAATCTTTTCAAAAGTTTGAAACATCAAACTTTTAATATTTTTCTACACCGTATATAGGATCAAAAAAATGTTTAAGTTAAAACAAAATGCTTCAATGATAAACATAACCCTTGGGTTTATTACCTCCGGTAAAGGCGCCGGGAATGGTCGATCCTCGTACCGACGGACGAGTCCCTTTCTTTCTTATTTCAAAACAAAACATCATTTTTCTGGAGCACTCCAAAACCAATGAAAATTATGAGATGCAAACAAATGGCGACAGTGATGGGACCCGTCATCGTTTGGCTATGATTATAATTGATGCATTTCTACAAACTTGAACATCTCATATATTACCGATGATAAAGCATGTTCCCTTCTATGCCCTTGACCACATCGGTATTTTATTACATTGCTTGATGATTATGTTTCCTCTCTTGCATATAAGACTAATTGAGGATGATCAATCATGTTCACCTAGATCTAGGATCAAATACAACTCTCCTCAATTTCGGACTTGTTTGAAAACAATGTTTGCTCTTCTATATATTTTAATCACCATCTTATGCAACATTGCATTAGAGACAACTGATTTTCCATGATTTTTCATATTTCAAAATTTCAATACCTATTTATCCCGGTCAACATGTTGTCGGGCTTGGTCTTAGGTGGTAGCGCAAGACTAAGCCTTACAACTAGACCACACCTTGGGCAGGAAAGCCCCCTTGTTAGTACCATGAGTAGTAATTTATGGTATATCGACGAGTGATCAAGAAGAAGTGGATAAACCTTACCCTTAGTAGCCTAATGAAAAATTTTATGCTCGTACTAAGCCTTTTGGCTAAGGTATTTTGGCATATCGTATATGGAACAATTTGATCAACCCAAATTCAATTAGGGTCCTAAGGTCATTTTCAAATATATACATGATAAAGGTGACTTTCAAAAATGCTGAATTTTTATCATCGTGTGATGATTACATGCGTGTCTTCATACAATCTTTGATCAATTTAATAATCTTGCATCTCATTTTCTCATTTAAATCAAAGTCTTTTTCAATCATTTCTATATAATCTTCACAATTTGCGAAGAATTCATCCTCCATTTTGTTACACAACCTTGTTTTAACAACCTTACCTATGGACATACATCTGATAGTATACCCAAATTTTGAAAACTTCAATGATGACAAATATCATTCTTATAATGTCTCAACTGATAATTTAAACTCATTCTCAACTGATAATTTAAACTCATAAGATCTGAGTCTACAAAATCTTTAGGATGAAACTTCTCTACAAGAGTGTGCATCTTTTACATTAAACGACTCATATTGATCTCTAGGGTCGAATGTCGACATCAAACATAGTATTTTCATAGAATTTTCATTAAATCTACTATTCAACTCTACTAACTGAGAATCAATGGTAGCAATAAAAATATCGACATGATAATGATGTCTCACTGTCATAGAATTATATTCACGATGAGAACGTGATCCTCTGACAAAATATTGAGCATCCACATCTAGAATAGGGATACCATGTGTCATACAAAATGCTCTCATAGTATCTATAAATGAATCCCAACCATTCTCCCTAAGTTCTTGTATGAAGTTTTTTGAATTATAAACCATAGCCATTGTATTTAAAATGTCTTGTCTTTGCCATTGCAATGACTGACAAAAAGTATCACTCTGTCCCAAAATTTGTTGTACCAAGTGCAAAATAAATACAAAGTCAAATGACGTGATCATGTCATAAGCTGAAAGACTTTCACCCCGTCATTAATGTGTTGATCCATTGTCTCTTAAATTTTTCAATACTACACATGTTGCATTGAACATTTTTATTAAACTGCACACAGACACAAAATGAGAAACTCATCTAGTTTCACCAGGCTGCTGTAGTCATCTAATTTGATTAAGTCATCTTCTTGTTTCAAGTTCATCTATAGTGATTCTAAATGCAAATTCATTTTATTGAGCTTCATGAAATTCATCATTATATTTACTGCTTGCACTAACGACATTAATTACATATGTTAACTGTTCAAAAAAATTATGAATATGGACAACTTCTTTTGAAGCTGCAACAAGTGCAAGTTATAATCTATGAGCAAAACAATGAACATAATATGCATACAGACATTCTTTCAAAATTAATGCTTGCAATTCATTATATTCACCTCGCATATACTAGCACAATCATATCCTTGACCCCAGATATCATGAATGCTAAGATTGTGTTGAGACAACAAAGTAGAAATGACCTTCTTCAAAGTAATTGTTGTAGCATCCCTTATATGCACAACATCTAAAAATCGCTCTTGAACTTGACCTTGCTTATTAACAAATCTAAGAACAACAGCCAGTTGCTCTCTCTTACTTATCAAGAATAACAAAACATTTAGCATCACCAATTTTTTCTATAATTTTAGGTCTCACTTTACTTGCAAAAACACGTAAAATTTCTTTATGAACTGTTGGTAATGTATATTTATCATTCTTTGAGGCATTATCCAAGGCAACTTGTGCAACTCTATCATTATAACTAACTAAAGTTTTAATGAACTCAATAAAGTTACCTTGATCCATTGAACTTGAACTTTAATCATGGCTTCTAAAAGCACAAACTTGAAATGCTAACCAGTGTCTACCCTCATGCATTCAATCTCAAGCGGTTGTTGTGAACAAGCTCTGAACTTTGTTTTTCAATCATTTTATCTACGTGTTTGCTTTGACGACTTAAGTCATTAAATGTTTGCACATTCATATTATGGGGCAAATTTTGACTTGTTCCTTCATGAGTACGAAATGCACATGTTTTCTCACTACCATCTACCCTCTTTCAAACTTTGAATCCTTCAATAATAAATGGACTATCATTTGAATATGGAGTACTGAAAAGATAACATGGCAAACAATACACACTATCTGTCTTGGGAGAAGTCATGGAAATTTTTGAAATCATGAAGCTTGAAATTTTATGAGGATGATTTGAAGGACCTGACACTAGATATCCATGAAGTTTGTGCTGATATGGCCCATAATTAATATATGTTCACCTAACTTCATCTCTCTCATTTACTGATATCTCTCATATAGGACGTTGCAACCCCGGATCACACACGATGTTTTCTGCAGTTTCAATTTTTGAATACTTAAAAGGTGGGAAATCTAAGTAAAAAAGAACAACATCAAGTGCTTTCGGACTAGAACAACCAACATTTTGGTTTTCTCCCCCTTGGTTTCTTTGCTCTTGGTTTTCTCCCTCTTGATCAATAACTTTTTTTTTGTAAATAATCTTGAATATTTTTCATCACCTTCTCAATAAGCTAACACGAAAAACCTGAAATTTAGAAAAACAATAGTATTTAAACATTTTAAATATATACAGCATCATTTTCAAGAATACTAAGGCAACAAAGACAAAAACGATATATCTTTCTGACTAACCAACTCCTCAGAACCTAGCCATAAAAGTTGGGATTAATTAGGATGTTCAAGTTCTCAAAATTAACCTGCTTTGCAAAGTATCATCCAACAACTTCAATGTCATCTAATTGCCCATCACCTAAAGATTTCAAAGTACACTTGATAGAAAGCTATTTCTCAAATTGTTATCAGCATGTATAACACTAAGGGTGTGTTTCATGATCCTAAATCTTTTTTCAGGGTGTGCTAGGAGGGTGATTCACAAGTGCTCAGTAGGAACTGCATGAACAAATATCAGACAAGCACCAAAAATGAAGAAGAAAAACCACAAAAAAATACAAAAACAATCATATTACGTATTTCATGCATTGAATCTTCCATGCAACAAAAACAACTGCGTCTATGTCGCACCTTATTGTTTCAGACATATTCTTGCATGTGTTCTCAAATTGTTTAATCAGACCGGGAAAGGGAATTAGTTCTGCAAAATGTGCAGCAAAAAAAAAAAAACAGACCAAGGTATTCTTTCTCCAACTTGGCATATATAATATTTCCTAGTCATAGCCTGTGGAACCAAAGAAACAAAGAACTAAAACATCAAAAAAGCAGGATGTACATTACTAGATGGTCATGTTAGACACAAAATAAGTCCATAAATGACAGGAAGGTATAAGCTAAAGTATGTATACCAATGATTCCATGGCATGAATATTACCAATTACAAAGAAGGATATTATTAAGGTTGCCTAGGCATATTATTTCGGCTATAACGGGAAGGTCGAAAATCAATGTGGAAAGAAACATTCAATAGAAAGATTAAGAAACATAAAATGGAACCCAATGCCAAATTCATGCACATAGTTGGATTTTAAGCAGAATAACATATATATTATCAAGCACCGCCAACGAGGCAACAGATGAACATATCAAGCCTAAAAAGAAACTTCACTTGGAATGCACATTTAAATCAAGAATCAAAAAATCATACGGAAGTGTTTATAAACCTGTTAGCCACTAAAATTCTTATGGATAGGGCAACAAACAGTTCAGATATAAATCAGCTAATGCATCATGATTCAGACCAGATATGAATACAAAAATTACTTGAAATTACCACGTAGAATCATTTTTCTGGCCTTCTTATAAGCATCTTGTGATTAATGTTAGATTATTTGCAAAAAACATTAGCTAAGCAGCAGCAAGGTGAAAACAAATGGTTAAAAGAAGAGCTTATCAAACCAAATATTCCACCAAGTGCACGACATCAAATGAGGGGTTCAACAGTATGATGTTCCCCTTAGAGGGCAGGATGTCAGGACATAATTTTCTGATTATTAGAGGACTACCTTTGAATGTAGATTCAAGAAGTGATGCAAATAAAGTGAATGTTGTGGGCCAGGGCAGGGAGGGAGAGAGCCAGCAAGAGAGAGGGCGTGAGGGAGAGGGTCGTGCTGCAGTTGTGGTCTTGTGGGCTAGGGCAGCGAGGGACGGACTAGGGAGTGAGCGAGAGAGAGGGCGGCCTACACTGTGGGCCAGAGAGGCAGGGGAGTGAGCAAGAGAGAGGGGCGAAATAGGGTAGGGCAGAGAGGGAGGGAGAGAGAGAGGGAAGGGCGAACGGCCAAAGAGGGTCGGGCCAGAGAGGGAGGAAGTGAGCGAGAGAGAGGGCGGTCGAGCGGTGGGTCGGGCCAAACTAAAAAATTTTGATTTTTTTAATATATCATTTTTTTTTTCATGCGCTGGGTAGGGCCATTGCCTAGGCGCCCCCCCCTCCCCCCCCTCCCTCTGCCCTTGCCCATCATATTCTTTCAAACTTGTTCTCATCACCAGTCATATGATTTGAGCATTCAAAATCAATGATCCAATCAGTTTGATAAATCTTTTTTTTTCATTTATAAGTTTTATATCAATAGAATTATATCTTTCTTGTTTAATATCATTTTTAACCTCCATTGAGTACAGAAACAAACTTTTTTGTACAGTCTCATTACCTTCCCCATGCTGCTTATCATCGTGACTACATTTCCTTCATCTATTTTGATTGTGTAGTCACGAGCAAAATGACCCAATTTTTCACATCTAAAACATTTCTCTTTTGGTACTACTGTTATGCAACTTCTTTTGTTTTCTTTTTTATATCTTTCTCTTTATTTTCATCAATGTTCATACTTGGAGACCTAACAACTGGCTTAGCTGGCCAACGTGATCTCTGACCCTTAACTAAACAAAGTTTTTTCATTATTTACTTTGAGTAAAAGTCCAGCCATTTGCTTCGCTAATATTTCTTGATTGATCAAAAGATTCTCTAACTCCAACAAAGTTGGTTGAAATGGCCAGCCTTGAACATCAATTATAAAATTTCTAAGTTCTGAAAGAAGTCCACGAATAAGAATTCTCTGCATATAGGCATAATTAATCTTAGACTCTAGGTCAATTTGAGAAATCTCCCTACAGATGTTTTTAACCTTTAAAAAATACTCTGTTATCGAATGTTTCCCTGAGTTAATGTAGCTAATTCATTTTCTAGCAGTTGTAAGCGTGAGTCATTAGCTCGAGAAAAAAGCATTGCAAAAGCATCTCATGCTTCTTTAGGAGTTTTAGCATCACGTATATGCTCTAATAAATCCTTCTCAATTGATACCTTAATTGCAAATAGAGCTTTTCCCACTTTGATCATCCATGTCATCTTAGCTTCCTCGTCGACATGAATATTTGTTATCTCATAATTCTTGTCCTAAAGAATAGGACTCCATGCAAGGTTTCCAATAGTCATAATTGCTATTATTAAGCTTTTCAATATTATTTAATGCAACTGCTAATGCTACCATAATTTCATAATATAATTAGCCCAACTAATCTCACTATTAAATTGACCCTTAGGTTGAACCTCGCTCTCGTACCAATTCTAGGTGAAAATGTCGACTCTACTTATAACTTAGATCCAAATGTGAATAATTTATGTGAAGAAAAGCGGAGAGTGTCTTGACGTTTACAATAATTCTCAACAATAAATTTGACAAAGTTGACTTAGTAAAAACTCATCAACTAAGCCAATGAAGTTTGCAAAGTGAACTTAACTAAGCAACCATGTTAAATATGCACCAATGAGACTTTAAATAATACACTTCTGTTGCTTGTCAAAATGAAACTACAAAAGAGGAGGTACAAGAACTCACCTCAACAAACTCACATAGTGGACTAATATCCAAGCACCTAACGCCCTTGCACTTGAGCAATCACTTGAAAGCAGCTCACGAAATGAGCACACAAGATCAGTCAACTTGATTTTTTTTTTATGCTTTACAAAATGGCCAGTCACTCCTATTTATAGGGAGGACAAATCGGTGGTGGAAGAATCCACCAAATTCTATTATTATTTTTATTTTAGCTTTTAGTCTTTTTAAGCACTAACAAAGACAGGCTCAAACCCTCTTGAGTTTTCTCGACTCTTCCAAGAGGGTCGGTGATGACTCTTTACAAGGGACTCCTTAAATTGATCGTCCACTCTTTCCCAGAGAGAAACCAGGTGATTGCAATTGCAGTGGCTCCTCACAAACAAAGTCTTTCCCACAAAAAACTCTCTGCATTTATAGGCAAGTGGGATACGGGTACTCGCTACACCTTCACAGCTCCATATTCGTGTTCATCCGAAGCAACTCCTCCATTGACACACTACAATTACAAGCTATAAGAAACAGAACATAATTTTGTTTGTAGGCCACCAACACTTCTTTGTCAATTTTGTTCTTTGTTGTATATTCATCTATTGTACAAGTCAGTTTGTTGTATCTCTATCTCTTTTGGTAATAAATGGGTTATGAGGGCCGTTCCCCCGCAGGTAGCATGGCAATTGGTTTCACTAAGTGGAGCATGTAGACAAAATTTGTCGTGGTCTCAAATAAGCTTGTAGTGCTTCATAAATTAAAATTTGATCTGTTTTATTATTGTTATTAAATAAATGTTATCATATCTTGTTGGGGTTTGTGCAAGCCATGGCCACAAATATCATTTTCAAGCTATAAACGGCAATGTTTTGCATGGGAATAAAATGGCAAAGTTATTTTTTATTTAATAAAATGGGAAATTTTCGTTACATTTTAAAACAATTAATCTTTGAGGAAAAAAATGTTATCAAAATCTAAAAATAAGATATAAAAAAAAAGTAAAAAGTAAAAAACTGGTAACTGAAAACATGAAAAGACATGAAAAAGAAAAAATAAAGGAATAAAACATGTTTTTCTAATTTTTGACAATTTCTAAAAAGATGTTTTTTTTTTTACATTTTATTCAGGTGATCAATTTAAACATTTTAAATACTTTTTTTATATAATATGTGTTTTATGTGACAACGACTTATCATGTTTAGCCTAACGAGAGGCTTGAACACTGTTCATTTGCATGCACAACGAAACTGGGCTCACCTAAAAGTAAGAATGATTAATGGGTTCAGGTCTACGCCAGTGGCCGACTTAGAAATTTTTAACTGTGAAACACTGATTCATCTTATTATTACAATAAGTTGGGTACATGTTGGGGTACAGGGCACTGGCACCTGGTATGGGCACCACATATGGGTCGACTTGAGTTCAACCTCATCATAATAGAACTTTCTTATGAGGGTTTAGACAAGCTGGGATGGTCAGTTGCCCACACCAGCTCCGAAGTAGCTCCACTATTGGTCCGAACAGGCAAAGCCCAACCCGATCCCCACACATCCTCAGCCCCGATTAGCTGGGTCTCTTGAGAAAAGGACTGTACGTAAGCTGTTTGGATTTTTGGGTGGCATTCAGCCTTTAGCAGCTTAAATTTAATTGAATTTTATGTAACACCGGATTGACCTTTTCTAAATCCCAATACTGATCCAGCTAGCATAGGGTCCAAATTTACATCCAATCAAGTTGGACCTTTATCAGATCCCAGTTAGATGAGATTCAAACCAAACCCACCATTCAGACGTATTAAACTGCATATCTAATCTAAATCCAATTACTGACCAAACAGATTTGACTAAACAGATCCAAAACCAGATTGGCAATAAAAAAAGATATGCTCTCTGAAGTGATGATAATCCCAGTCTAGCCGGGTGAGGTGCAGAAAGTCAAAAATCACATATGCCTGGAGTAGGTCCGTTAATATTCACATGTTTCACATTATTGAGAAGAATGGTTTCAAAAATATTGCTTTTAAAGTTTTGTTGCTTCCAAAAGAAACCATGTATCAGCTTTCTTCATCTTCACACTTCATAACCCTGGAAACTTCCTCCATTGGGAAAATTCACTCCTAAAGACATAGCGTAGCTGTTCGAACTGAAACAGTGAAGGGTCAGTTGTTAGTTTGAATCTCATGACCACTATTCTTCTACACTGCAAATTGTGGGTGTAGGGTTATTAATTGACAGTGTTCTATTCCCCACTCATATCTGAAAACAGCAGTAAACCTCAAAAACATGGGGAGAGTTTGTGGCTGTTTGGGATATCTTCTCCATTAAGAAAATCAGTGTTATTGATGCAAAGTGAAAACCTCTTGAATATGTAAAACTTTTTCTAACAAATTTTTTACCTCGGAAAGCAAGGGACAAAATATTCTAGAAGAAAGTACCGCATTGAGGCTTTAGACTATGGCCAACAGTCTACGGAAATAAAGTCAAGAGAGATCTATATGCCGCTTCATGTATGTAACATGCGTATGCTTAATGTGGATACTGCTACCAATATGCACATTTACTTTCATGCTGAAACATTTTATATGCATGTGCGTAAAGTATGAGATAATGTGTATGATATAATAAAAAATTTATAAAATAAGAAAATAATGGACGGACGGATGTATGAGATAACGCTAAATATAAGTGTGAGATAACAAAAGATTTATGAGATAATAAAATAACAAACATGTATATAGATAACACTAAATATAAGTTTGAGATCATGTTTATTAGATAATAAAATATTTGTGAGATAATGAGATAATATGGATGTATGAGATCACGCTAAACATAAGTATCAAATAATAAAATATTTATGAGATAGTGAGATAACCCTATACACGGAGTAAAAAAAAATTTTGCTTAAAATGATATATTAGTCATAACTATATGTATATAAAGACTAACAAATTTTACC
The DNA here is from genome assembly GCA_011799765.1 of Nymphaea thermarum. Lineage (NCBI taxonomy): Eukaryota > Viridiplantae > Streptophyta > Magnoliopsida > Nymphaeales > Nymphaeaceae > Nymphaea > Nymphaea thermarum. The sequence continues at coordinate 334,373 of JAANDH010000190.1, read as the reverse complement.
TTTATCAAATCCTAAAATCAACTTTCTGCAGTTTTTTTTTTTGTCCTTCTAATAAGTTTTTTTTTTTTTGTTATTAATCATAAGCATTTTTTGTTATTATTAAAATCACGCATAATTTAAATTATATGTACAGCAAAGTCATTTACAACCAGCTTTGAATAAAGTCCGCCTGTTTGTGGAGACCCGTTACCTTCTCGCCTCCAAAGTCGGAGTAGAACTTGTTTGCGTTCACAAGAAAGGAACGCCGAACTTTCTACAAAGCGAGCGCCAAAAGCTCGTAGGAAAAAAATGATTTTGTACAGCAAAATCAGCGAGTCTAGTCTGAAAGGTCATTACGCGGAACAGAAAATGACTAGCTGGGTAGAAGAGAAGGTGGGGCGACTTCATCTTCAGGATCTGCTTGTCTATATAAGCAGAAGCAGAGAACATGAATTGATCGATCTCTTGCTCATACTTCGGAGACATGGCAGGCAGCAACCACTTCTTCCTCTGCTTCCTCGCAATCCTCCTAACTGTTGGTTGCGAGGCAAAGACCGGTAACCCGAGAATCATCCCGTCGCCGGCAAGCCGGTTACAGAAACAGAGGACCACCCACATCCACTTCTTCTTCCACGACATCGTTACCGGGCGGAACCCGACGGTAGCGACCATTGTTCAGTCTCCGTTGAACAATTCGGCGACGGGGTTCGGCGAAGTAAACATGATCGATGATCCCCTGACGGAAGGGCCGGAACTGACGTCCAAGTTGATTGGGAGAGCTCAGGGATTCTATTCTTCTGCGGCACTGCAAAACGTGGGCCTGCTGATGGTGCAGACGTATGTGTTCTTGGAAGGAGCATACAATGGAAGCACTCTGAGCGTATTGGGAAGGAACAGTGCCTCGGTTCCTATAAGAGAATTGGCAGTGGTGGGTGGAACTGGGTATTTCAGGATGGCCCAAGGTTACACACAGGCCAGGATTCACAGATTGAATGCCACAACTGGTGATGCTGTTGTAGAGTATGATGTTTATGTGAGACATTACCCATACTCAATTTAGGCACATATATGATGTAATATCTTTGTCTTTTGAACATTCTTGTTCTATGTACTTGAAGATTGGAACTATGGAATAAATTTCACATTTGGCTTGATGATATACTGAACCGTGGCACCATTTCATGAGTCAGCAAGCATTATGGTTTCGCCAATGTGAACGGAATTAATGGTGTCTTCTCTAACCCCATCTCTCCTCCATTTTGAACATTCTTGTTCTATGTACTTGAAGATTAGAACTATGGAATAAATTTCACATTTGGCTTGATGATATACTGAACCGTGGCACCATTTCATGAGTCAGCAAGCATTATGGTTTAACCAATGTGAACGGAATTAATGGTGTCTTCTCTAACCCCATCTCTCCTCCATTCTTTCTTCATCATCTCTTTGCTTGTGATCTGGTGAATGTAATCAAAATGTGCATTTTCAGACATCAGATTATGACTGCATAAGACTTAAATGGCGGGTTTGATATTAGTGGTAGTTCATAATTTGTCTTACAGAAATCTCGTTGAAGTTCACATGTGAAGAAATCAACCATCTCTAGTTCATCGGTAGGTTCTACGCGGAAAGAAAAAATGCAGGAAAGCCATAGCAGAACAGAATAAGCAAAGTTCCATGCATAACACTTCAGCTAGCTTTTCTGCTTTCATGTATGGAAAGCTACATTGAAATAATTTTCTGTAAATACTTTGATTTGGCACCGGTAAAGATTTTTGAAGACATAATTCAGCTGAGGCAAGAAAAATTTCTGCTCAAGAATCTGGACAACAAACCTACATACTATTAATAATTTATGAATAATCAGTTTCCTTTTCAACGGGGGACTCGGAGCCCGCCATCACATAGAAGATAACGATAACTGCTCCCGAACTTCAACTTGCACCTAATTCTTGGTCAATAATGGAAAGATTATTGTTGAAAAAGCTTATCAAATGCCTGCCAGGTCACAGTTGCAATACTTCAAGTAATGCTGCCCTGATTCCCTGAAGTTTGACTGAAAATATTTTCCTAAACACGCTCAAATTCCAGTGAATTAACAGAAAAGTGCATAAGCCTTGATTTTTCTTCGATTAACTGCAGTTAGATGAAGAGACCTAAACTTTTTAATTTTTTTTTTTTTGTTTGGTTATTCTACACCACAACTTGACGTTTTTCTGTCAAATGTTTGTTTATTCTGCTGTTCTAGACGGTCTACCTTTCTTGGTCCAAGAAGGTCATGTTCCAACAAAGGAGGAGATGACGGCTTGGCTCTCGTAGTTGAACTCGTTTTTCCAATTTGCGTCCGCACAAAGGCAAAAATGACCGCTGCAGGGCAAAAATTTATAATTAAGGAGCACCATATATAAAATTTTAGATTTTTATGGAGCACTATTGAATAAATAAGAAAAACTACACATATTTTTTAATTGTTAATATAAATTATAAAATTAAGAATTTTTTTTTTAGCTTCGTATGCCACACCTGCCTCCACCTCCTCGGGGAATCTGCAGAGAATTAATCTTTTTCTGCCCAACTCCGCACGAATCCAGGGACCGCGTCAAAACTTGTGCTCCGATTATAATGTGGTCCAATTGCTGCCAGCTAGGCTACGATACAACCTGATTTGAGTTTTCCAACAATGTAAAATGTGGTCGGTTCAGAAATAAATAAATAAATAAATATATATATATATATATATATATATATATATATATATATATAACAAAATAAGATATGTATATATATACTTATTATGCCGTGCATGCATGTACTCATTTTTGAAACATTCGTGATATTCATCAGCTTATCTTGGAAAAAAGCCATGCAGAAGGATCCAATTGAGCGGATGCGCGATCACACTGTGATTAGATCTGAAGGACCCAATTGTTGGGGGTTGTCCCAAATTGAGCGTTGTCAAGAATGAGTTATAAGCAAGTGTGTTTGTGTGTGTGTGTTTTTAGGAATGTGTTCGTATGGGTTTGGACAGAAAAATTCTTCAGCTTTCCATAGAAAGCATTGGGTGACCTATCCACGTGGGGACGGCATATGGTTAGGCTTAATTCCAGCATTATCATAATAAAACTTTTTAAAAGGATTTACTTGGGCTGGGGTTGGCAGTTGTCCATGCTAGCTTCAAGGTAGCTCCGTTACTGAATCGAGCTTTATGAACTTGACTCAATACTATGAGTTTAAGTTTGAGCTCAACTCATTTAGATGCTGCTGACCCTTAATGAATTCCAGCATTATCATAACAAAACTTTTTAAAAGGATTTACTTGGGCTCGGGTTGGCAGTTGTCCATGCTAGCTTCAAGGCAGCTCCGTTATTGAATCGAGCTTTATGAGGCGAGTTCAAGCTCGACTCAATACTCTGAGTTTAAGTTCGAGCTCAACTCATTTAAATTAAGTTCGAGCTCAACTCATTTAAATGCTGCTGACCCTTCGTCATCACTATTCAACAGGGCTACTTGGGTGCTGTTGACCCTCGCCATTGGGATGTCACCACCTCGACCCTCGTCTTGAAGCGAGTGCAAACCCTCACCCTCGCTGCCTGGCGAGGGTCCACGCAGCGGCATTTTGACACTCGTTGCATCGCTGGGGGAAGCATTGATTTTTTTTTCTTTTTCTTTTTCTTTTTTTGTTTTTTGGGAAATGATTTTAATTTAAAGGGACACGTTAATTTGCAATTTGTTCATTGCGGCTATTTATGAAGCTGTTATAAAAGTTTGGCACTTATATTTGATGTCTCCCATTAATGGTTAATTCACCTGTTTGTTCGGCGTCGGCTCTTCATAATTTTTCCATTCAATTAAGAAACATATGGTCCATGGGCAACTATTCAACTTGGATAAATAATTGTTTGACCGCTCATAATCAAATTTATTAAAAGACGATTATGTGAGGCTATACTTTTAATGAGCTCTTTAAATGTTTCTTCTTCAACAATTTGTTTATCAAATAATTTCATAGATGCCTTTTTAGCCACAACATGAAATGCAGGATCCTTAGTTTTGTCCAATTAAAGCATAACTAAAATATTAACGGTTTCAAATTTGTGAGACAAACCTGAAAATCTCGGAAAAATATCATGAATAATTTGGCATTTTCAAACAATTAGAAAAAAATAAAATAAATGAAAAACTAACAAGAAGAATACATAATATATATATAATGGTTGATGTTTTCGTAATGGTAGAAATGTAAATAAATAATTCAACATATACTTTAATCATTAAAACGAAAATAATTTAAAACTAATGATGAAAAAATGTGAAAAAGAAGTTAGGAAACATTTCCTTAGAAGTTTTTGAGAGAAAGGAAAAAGTGATTCAAATTGAATCAAAGTGGTCTCCTTGTTTTCATACTACCAATTGTTTTTTATGTTACTAATTGATCTTAGGCCCTGTTTGGATGGAGAAAAAGTGAGGGATTGAACAATCAATCCTTTGTGTGGTTCATTAATTAGAAAGGAGAGAAAAGAAAGAAATAAAAAGTTTGTTTCGAAATAAAGGAAAAGGAAAGGGAAATATAATGTAAATTCAATTGAGAATGAAATGAAACGTCTGCCTCCTTCTACCATCTATATCCCTTCCACCCACCCGACTATGTCTTTATCAAAAAACATGAATTGAGGGTATTATTGTAAAGTATTCTGAATTTTATCATTTTATTTCCTTTTTATCCAATATCCAAACAACTTTTTTTTATCACCTTTTTCATTTCCTTTCTTTTACATTCTTTTCCTTTCTCATTCTTTCTCTCTCTTTCCTTTCCATCCTTCCCTTTCCATCCATCCAAACAAAGCCTTAAGGAACAATGCATTTGTATTAGTTGACCTGCACAGAGACATAACACACCTTTGCAGCCCTTAGCCTTGGGGGTAGGGGAAAGAGGAGAGAGCAAGTTATGTACTCTGGTCTGTGTATGTAACGAGCATGCATTGGATGTGAACCATATTATCAATATGCATATTTACTTTGATGCTCAAATATTGCATATATGCATGTTCATGACATAATAGATAGGTATGAAATAACAAATAAGTGTGAGATAACAAAATATTTATTTAATATAATGCGATAACAAATAGAAGTACAAGATAACACTAAATATAAGATAACACTAAATATAAGTATGAGATAATGTTTATGAGATAACAAAGGATTTATGAGATAATGACATAACAGATGGATGTGCAAGATAAAGTTAAACATAAGTATGAAATAATGTTTATAAGATAAAAAATATTTATGAGATAATGTGATAACAGATAGATGTATGAGATAACAATAAACATAAATATGAAATACCTTTATGAGATAATAAGATAACCCTACAAACGAAAAAAAAAATGAAAATACATTTTTTACTGCTTAGATGGGTCCTTATCGAACCCCCAAATCCTATTTTTGCAATTTTTCTTTTTATCCCTACGAATTTTTTTTTTATTATTCATGGGCATTTTTTGTCGTTATTGAAATGACATATGAAATGTCATACAAGGGTACGGCGTATATAACAAACTTCAGAAAGAGAAGGCCTAACGACTTCAGGTCTTCCTTGGGCAGTAAAATTCAACTCTTACTCAGCCTAAAAAAAAAAGGAAAAACGCTAGAAGGTCCATTTTTCCCACTACTTTCACAATTGGGAAGTCGTTATTTCATTTCACACATCATCAGCATATCTTGGAAAAAAGACCTGTAGAAGGATCCATTTGACTGGGTGCGCTTACACACTGATAGTAGATGTGAAAGACCCAATTGTTGCGGGTTGTCCCAAATGTGGGCTGCTAAGAATGAGCTATAAGCGACGGGTGCAGCATGTTTTAATTGGTAATTGTATAATATCAATTAATTAGGTTGTTAGATGAAATTTTACAACCATCTATATTTTAATCTTGCGTAAATCAAACGATACTACCATAGTTGCGATTCATTTCTGAAGCAAATAATATGCAAACTAGTTTGAACCGTTGATGAAGCTTTCATTAGTTTAAATAGTCTGGTGGTTCTAGACGATGGTCTTGAACTAATTTTCTAATTGTATTTTATTATCCTATCCTCTAATAATGGCCGTATCAATTTCAATTATTTATTCTATATATGTACATGCACTTGTTTTGTCAAGGTGGAGCCTACACTATGGGCGTGTAAACCATACATATATATATATATATATATATATATATATATATATATATAATTTATGAATTTCTTTGTATAAGTTTTGCACGGAAAAATTCTCCAACCTCCCACAGATGCATTGAGCAATGTGTTTAATCACATCCATCCCGTGGAATGCTATATTCCAGTGCTTCAACTACAGAAGGAGATGATGATGCTTATTCGAGTTCCGGCAACAGGTACAGAAGGAGATGGCAGTAAGGTGAGATGATGAGACCGGGGCTTTGGAGACAGAGCAAGAGAAACAAATAATGTGAGATGATGATGAGAGGTTTGAGCTTCTAGAAACCTCTCGATCAAAGTGAAGCGAGGGTTTTATGCTCAGAGCCCTCGCACAGCTCGAGCAGAGAACACACGGACCTGCCCGAGTGAAGAAGGATTCTGAGTAAAGAAATGTCTTGCTCAAGTGAGGGCTCTGAGCAGAGAACCCTTGCTTAAGAAGTTCTAAGCAGAAAATCCTAGGTCGACCACGAGGGTTTATGAGATATCGAAACCCTTGCTCGAGCGAGGGTTAAAGGCAGAGCAAGAGAAACAAATAAGAAAAGGACGAAGGAAGAAGGGCGGCGGAGGAGCTTACCTTTGGTTTTGTCCGCCACCGCCGGTCGTAGAACACCACCTCTGCCATCACCAGTGCTGCTCAAAGAGTCCATCCGAGGATGGAGGAGGAAAGATGAGGAAAGAGAAAAAAGAAAGGGGAAAAAAAGCGATCGGTGAGGATAGAGGAGAAAAGGTGAGGAGAGGGAAAATAAATGGGGAAAATGAATCGGCATGAAGGGTCAAGAGAGAAAAAGAAAGGTGAGAAGTCGGGGTGAACATTGGAGCTACTCGTTAAAGCTCATCTCTGGTGAATGAGTTCGACCCTAGCCTTTTGCTTAATGAGTTGAACTCGAGTTTATGATTGACTCGTTTAAATAATCGAGTTGAGTTCGAGCTCAACATGTAACTGTCAGTCGAGTCGAGCTCGAGTCTTAATTGATTTTGTGGAGCCTTAATCAAATGAGTTTATGAGTTTGTCCAGCCTTAATCAAGTCAAGTTCGAGCTCAAAACTTAATGATCAATAGCAATTCTATTCAAACGAGTTTGTTGAGCCTTAATGGAGTCAAGCTCGAGCTGCTTCTGTCGAGCTATTCTCGAGCTCGTGCTGTTAAGCTCAAAGTTTCTTTAGTCAAGCCGAACTCAAGCTACTGAACTTGGGCTCAACTCAGCTCGTGTTGAGGAGGGAGAAAAACAAATGAGCTGGTTTAATTTTTCGAGCCGAGTCCAGTTAGACGAGCTCTGTTGGACCAACTCGAACTCAGACTCCACTAAAAAATGAGTCGAGACATCAACTCGAACTCGGCTTGTATTTGAATTCAAGCATAACGAGCCGAGCACTAACGTTCTTCAACCCTCGCACAGCTCGAGCAGAGAACACATAGTCCTGCTCGAGTGAAGAAGGATTCTGAGAAAGAAGTGAGAACCCTTGCTCGAGCGACAGCTCTGAATAGAGAACCCTTGCTCAAGTAAGCAGAAAACCCTAGCTTGACCACGAGGGTTTATGAGATATGGGAACCCTTGCTCGAGTGAGGATCAGAGAGAGAGCAAGAGAAACAAATAAGAAAAGGAAGAAGGGCGGCAGAAGAGCTTACCTTTGGTCTTGTATGCCGCTGCCCTTCACCGATTCTCACCAATGCTGCTATCACCAATGCTGCTGGAAGAGTCCATTAGAGGATGGGAGAGGAAAGAGAAAAAGAAAGGAGAAACGACTCCATTAAAAAAGAAACGAGACATCAACTCGGCTCATTTAACAAAAAGGCTGACTTGAATTTGAGTTCCAGCAGAGCTTCAACGAGCCCACCACGAACGTTTTTCAGCCTTACTTTACTACCTACAATCTAAGTGTGCGACACCTATATATATAATTTATTATATGATATTATATATATACACAACCCAACCACCATGCTTTGCTTGAATGTTCCTTTTCCCGACTCCTTTTACAAGTGGGAAGTCATTATTTCATGTGTATGAAAGCGTATTTACGAAGGAAAGTTAATACAATTATGTGTGTCATGACCTTTCCACATGTCAAGGAAGCTTGTTTACGAAGTAAAGTTTGTTAATACTGATGTCTTGTATGTGCATGAGAGAGAGAAAGAGATTGAATCACTTTGTGGAAAATGGGATGGTGCCAAGTGGGAGGCTGGCAGGTGCCATGTGCCCCACCCCTCCTTGATTTTGGGAAAACTAAAAATTATTTGTTATAATTTTTAAAATTTTGTAAGATACAATGATCTCAACCCCTCTTAATAGATAGCTTTCGTAATTATATTTTTGCACTATTTTACTTGGACACGAAAGCAGGAGACTATTTGAACATTTTGTTTTTGAGAGTTAACATGAATCAGCTGATTCAAATCAAATTGGTATGCACAATTGGTGGCAGAGTCAAGAGCATCACGTATCAATTTATAAATATCTTTTTATATTTTAATTTTTTATATTTTAATTAATTTATTATAATTTTCATCTATTTTTGTCAAAAAATAACTTTCTATATTTTGAGGTTTACATAAAAGGAGATCGACATACAATACAATGACAAATGAAACACTCAAATAAAAGAGTGTTCCGTAAGTCTATCTAAGCTTTAAAACTTTAAAGTATAAGGGTATAGGTTTGTGGGTTTTTCCTTTAAAGTGGTTTCCCCTAAATAAATATTTAAAAAAAAAGCTTTCTAAGTTTTAAATCAATTCACATAGGGTTCAGCTGAACCTCAGTCGGCCAGGGCCATTTTTGGCCAATCAAATTCGGTAAAAAAAAATTACTGCACTAAAAGCTAATTATTGTGCTTCTTTTGCCTCTCTTAAATACGAAACATAAATGCTAGCATCGTTCAACTTGACATAATTATTGTGCTTCTTTTGCCTCTCTTAAATACGAAACATAAATGCTAGCGTCGTTCAACTTGACATGATTATTGAACAAAGTTGTCGTCAATTAAAAAATCATAAATAAATGGTTTATTGCCGAACAGTTGGCTAGTCTCTCTTTCTCTTTTTTGTTATAAATACATCATTTTGAATCAACCACTCCAATCTTCTTCTCCATACGTTTGGCATTGCCAGACTCAGACAAAATGGCTGCTCCTTTTTCAAAATCCGCCACACCCATCATCGTCTTTTGCTTCTTCTCCCTTGCTTTTTCAACTGCGAGCGCAAGACCCGTCCAGAGGGAGCTGGCCGGAAGAAGGAGGCCGCTGAGGGAGAAGATGTCCCATCTTCACTTCTACTTCCACGACATCGTCAGCGGACGAAATCCGACGGCCGTAAACATTGTCCGGCCAGGGAACTACTCCTCTGCGCCTGGCTTCGGCAACGTTGCCATGATCGACGATCCACTGACGGAGGGCCCGCAGCTGTCGTCCAAGCTGATCGGAAGGGCACAAGGGTTCTATGCGCTGGACGGGCAGCAGGAAACGACGCTGCTGATGGCATGCACCTATGTTTTCCTGGAGGGGAAGTACAACGGCAGCACTTTGAGCATTCTGGGGAGGAATGTGCCGATGCAGGCGGTGAGGGAGATGCCTGTGGTCGGTGGCAGCGGCCTCTTCCGGTTGGCCCGTGGCTACGCCCTTGCGAGGACTTACCAGTATGACACCAACACGGGAGACGCCGATGTGGAGTACAATGTCTATGTCATCCATTATTAGGATATCTCCGTGATTCAGGCCAAAAACACAGATCACTTTGTCGGTTGTTAGTCTTTCGAAATTCAAGTTGCTGCGTTAGGTACGAAAGTTGCTATAAGTTGTTTGGCCTTTTTGTTATATATGTTTCTCTTTCTATCTCTTAATATATATATATTTCTCTTTCTATCTCTTAATATATATATATTATTGTTGGTGTCTATTTTTATATAACTACAATATGCTGTAGAGTCTTCGGCCATAAGTTGCAATAGCGATGAGTTATTGTACCGCAACAACTTATGTTACTTTTAGTAAGAAATGATTTAATGATAGATTTTAAACATTTAGCCATTGGTCGGATCTCTCTTTCTCTCTCATATATATATATATATATATATCAGTTGAAGTTAGTTGGTTACCTTTGTCACCGGGTAGATATTATTTTATTTTGTGTCGATAAACAATTATGATAAAAAGTAAATTGGTGATGCTTAATTATTTGGCTATGGTTTCTAACGATGAAATGCAATTTTTAGTATACTTTTTAGTGCCACAAAATAAAAAATAACCACCCAGCCACAAAAATAACCTGCTGACATTGATTGGGTCAAAAATGAATTGGGCTATAATTTCTCTTTGATGTAAATAATTTCTGTGCACGCACTCACATGCACACTAAGCTGGGAGAGGCAAATTTTGCAAAAGTTTATTCAAGCTTACTTGTTCTCAAAAATTAACGGTGCTCGTGAGGCTATCCATGTTTGTAAAAATTAAAATTGATACCAAATTTGTAATTAATTTTGACATGCAAGATGAGTTTTAGAAATCCAAAAGGTCGGACTTGATTTTAAAGTGTCATTGGATATTATTTATACCAGTAAAATGTTTATCGATTTATAATTTTTTTGATATAAAAGACAGATTGATAAATAATACAAAAGTGGTGTTATAAATGAGGAGATTCGAACCAAAAGTGATCACTTTTTGCGGTCGACGCAGGTAGGTGAACTAATCACCTTTCTAACATGGACCTACCTACTCAAACTAAACCACGTGGATCGATCAAACAAGCATGAATGGGGGATTGATTTGCTACATAGGTACCTGAAAAGTTAGGTAAACACTTCATTGGTTCATTGGTGCTTAGGTTATTTAACCCTAAATTTGTGTCAGGCCATAACATATAATTACTGTCCAGTAATTCTAATGAAAAAATGATTTCGTCGTTGTGGAATAAGAAGTCTTTTTATCTTAGTGCATGTATTTGATTTATTCGGAGCTATTAGAGTGGGATCCACTTTTTGGGAAATGAGTTGAAGCAATAACAAGAATATTTCTAGTGGAACATCTTTCACAATCCCTGAGAAGATCATTCACTAATAGACCGAGGGATAAGTAATTTGACTGATTTACATACATATCATGAATGTTTTGGAATCCATATTATGCAAGGAGATGATGCTTTTGCTTGGGAGTTTCTCAATTCAACAATTTTCCTTCTTCTTGTTGCATGATATCTCGTTCGTATGCATCTTCTCTTTATTTCTCGAGTCTCTAGTAGGGATGTCAACGGATCGGCGGATCGGATATCCGATCCAAATCGCTTGTAAAAAGTCGGATATGGTTAGCAATTTGACATTCGATTGAGAAATCGGATCGGATTCGGATTTAAGAAGTAACATCCGATCGGATACGGATACAAATTCGGATTTAAGTAAATATCCGATCGGATATTGAACCATATTATCCGATCGGTTACGGATTCGGTTTTAAGTAAATATCTGATCGGATACTTAACAATTTTAACAAGTATATCCGAATCCGAATCACAGCTTGATATCTGAATCCGAACCTGAATGGTTAGGCAAAAGGTCTAACCAAGCGCACCAACTTAAACTTATGATATAAAAAGAATATAAACTGTATATGAATGTATAATCTCATTAATAGCTAATTGTTTTTATGAAGTCGCATATTTTGTATAATCATATAATATGTCCAAAAGTCTTAGATATTTCATATATAACACATAATTCACAAATTTGAAAACAAAAGCCTCTAACTATTAAGAAAACAACACATTGTTCGATTTAATAAACTATGTTACATATTATTGGAGTAATTATGCAATGAGCATTAGTTACGGGTGTAACACAAATTATTTTATATCATTAAAAACTCTTTTATGGGTGTAACACAAATTATTTTAATTAACTCAATAAAATGAAAAAAAATCATTAAATAATATTTTTTAATGATAAATAATATGGGTCACACCTCACACGATTTAATAATTGACAATAAGTGATCATCATGAAATAATAGTTTACTCAATTTAAAATATGTTATTAGTTACAAATAAACCAATTAATGTTCAACGTTCATAATTTTTATACCGAAATCATGAAAGCTTAAATAATATATTTATTTAATTAAAAATAATAAAAAAAACTTCAATAAAAAGATTCAAAAAATGAGAATTTTTAAAAATATGAAAAAGACACTTTTTAAAGCTATAAATTTTAATGGATTGTTATGTCAAATTGGTTTCAAGTATAGCTATATTATATATTTAAAAAAGTAAAGGTGTCAAGAAAAACTATTGGCATGTATGTCACCTATGAAAAAAAAAATTGATAGCAAAAAATATACTATTTTAAAAACTAACTTAAAAGAAAATATGTTTTGTAATAAATAGAAAATCTTAAACGCATTATGATATTCATTTTAGTTGAAAGCTTCTCCACTTGCATAATCTCAAATAAATACATTTAATATAAAAAACTAGTAAGCTCATAAAAAAAATTATTTATCAAATAAATTCTTATCCAAAAGTCCTAGGTGTTTGATATATAACACATAATTCACAAATTTGAAAATAAAAACTTTAACTAGTAGCAAAATAACAAATTGTTCGATTTAATAAATTATCTGATATAGCTTTTTTATTCGCAATAAGTGATTATCATCAAATAATAGCTTTTTTATATACGACATACTTACTAGTTGTTTTGTTGTCAGAGTCAAACTATAGTTTTAAAATTTAAAGTGAAGCGAAAACATAATTTTTAAATTTTTTTTTTAGCAGTGAGTCACCTGAACTCTTTTATTTTAATGTCGCACCCGCGTCGCATCAAGTCGGGTGCGCACTGAACATGGGTGCGGCTCCGACTCACACCCGAGTCCAGTTAGAATGTCATATTATGAAATTACTTATATAATATATGTTGTTCTGAAATTTTTGTATGGAATACAATTATTCATGTATGTTATATAAATTAATAATTAAATTGTAATAATAATATATACATGCTTAATGATAATAATAATAATAAAATAATTATTACAATTTTCAACTAGCTTTAGGTTCGACGAAATTAAAAAGCCATAGTTTTTAATTTAAGTTCAATTTAAGTTGACCTAATTTAAAATGAAAATAAAGCTTCCCGCCCATTTTGTTTGCTTGTAAAAGCAATCGTTTTTATTGGTTGTTAAATGAGGTGTCGTTTCTTCCTCCCTACAGCCCAACAGAAAAAAAAAGAACTGCTTGAGGTTCTTCCTCCCTGCACTATTCCTTCCCTGCTTGACGTGCACCGTTCCTTCCCTGTTTGACGTTCTTCCTCCCTTCCTCCTTGCACAGTTCCTTCCCTGTTTGACTCAGGTTGCCGGTGCAATACCAAAAGGGAGGAGACTCGACCTTTTCCTCCTGAAAGTGCTCGCCCTTATCATCGCCAACTCACTAAGGTAATGTTGCTCTTCCCTGAAGCTTTTTCTTGCCTCTGGTTTTGATGTGTTTGCTTGTGGCATTCTTTCTAGTCGATATGTTTGTTTGAAGTCGGAAGATGATGCACTTCGGTTTCATTTGATTACAAATGAATGCTGGATGAAGTGCCGTGGCTTCTCCCCATGTTGAGTTGCAGTATGTGGGATCCTCATGGTTCGTCTGTCCCCTACTCCCCTTCCTATCAAACTCATTTTCCTCGTTTGGTTTTTTCCCTTCTCTTTTGTGATTTTAATTACAGATTCACGTTTTCTCAAGCGTGGGATCGAATGGTCTCCATCCCACTTGAATGTATTTTACCGTTTTCTCTTTGCCTAAAGAACGAAAGGGGTTGGAGAGCCTTGGGTGGTGTTTAGGATGGGGATGGCGGTTTAACGCCATATTGATGATTCTGAGAAGTTTCCTGGAGCTGATATACTCGTGCGTGCTAGTACCAGTTCTTCTTCCAGTATGTAGCCTTTTGAGCACAAACTGGAGTTCGGCTTTGGGTGCGGGGAAATCTGCCATGCCTGCAGGTTGGATGCAGGTTGAAAAGTGTTTGAGAAGATGTACGAATTCTGGTTGTGGTTTTTCTTTCCCGTTTGTCATGATACTGTGAAAATTGTTCTAGCAACTAATCTTGGTGATCAGTGAACGAGAGACGTGCAGCATTTGATCTGCACAAGTGCCTTAATTGTTTTCTGATTATTGCTTCTATTCTCTATATCTTTCGAAAGAATGAGAACCTACTAATGGGGATTTGAGGATATGGATCATTTAACGATGTAGTGTTTGTTTGACAGTGCAGTTTCTTCAGTCTGCTTTGACAGAAAGAATACCAAAGCAGAAAACATATATGTCGCATTTCTCGGTTTTTACCATTTTTCCATGGGAAATCATGTGCTTCTAGCCCCATCATGTGCTCTCTTTTTTCTGCAGGAAATGGAACCCAGTCACCTATTCTGTTCTGTGTTATCTCTCGCTTGCTCAAGAAGAAAATTTGACGTTAATTTTTCTCTTTCTTCCTTCTACAGATAATCTCTGGGCTGCAAAATTTCAATAAAGAGAGTGTTGCTGCTGTAATTACTGCTGCTGACAAGGTTGGATAATAGCATTTTTTGTCATATCTTGATTGCTTTGGAATGCAGCCATATTAAGAATGAAAAATTCCGCTAAAAGTGAAGGACAATGCATGCCAGCATCTGCTGGTTTAGATTGGATTTTTTTAAACTGAAAACTAGTCAATTTCATCTGATTCCGTAGATATATATTTATTTTTGTTTAATTATTCGATCTACTACTGTGGACATTTATTAGGGTGGAGCGACACATGTGGACATAGCTTGTGATCCAGAGCTAGTCTAGCTTGCTCAGAAACTTACTTCTCTTCCAGTATGTTTTGCCTTCAACTTATTTCTTACTTTTGTTATTCGTGAAGCTGCAGTTTGATTGCTATACTTTTCCATTCCAAAAATCTAAGAATTTGGAAAAGTGAATTCTTATGTCTATAAATTTCTAGTTATGTGTTACAAACTTGTACACTGTTCAAACTTTCAGTTTGGGAATTAAGAAACTTATTGCTAGTTGAACAGCACAAATGACAGTCAGTCCTTTAGAGTATGCAATAACGGTTGCAGCCAAGGGCACTAGACAGATATTCTTTAATTTTCTGTGACTACTTGGGCATCTGCCTTCTTGTTCCCCTGATTCATGGAGAAAATTAGTCTTAAAATGAAATTTTACAGCTACAAAGCAGCATGCATATGGGCATTACATGCCCTTTATATGGCTTTGCTTTTATTGTCCTAAGATTGATAAAATATCCTACATAACAATAGATTGGTTATTCATCTTCTCTGATGCTTTGCTGTCTGGTTTCTGGTTTCTTCATGGTTTCTGGAAAATGTATTGGCATTTGTAACTACTACCATTTGTAATGCCCATATGCATGCTGCTTGTCATGCTTATTATCTTGTTTAAGATGATTGTGTCACTTCATTGCTTTTTAATTAACCAGCTTTCTTTTTTAATGGTTTAGTTAAAGTTTTTTATTTTTTATATGCAGATTATGGATTCTACAACATCAGGTGCCAATGCTTCTAGTTCTGTTTTTGCTAACAATATAGAAGTTGATATATCTACGAAAACCAAGTCACTAAGATCAGCGGTATGAAATGAGTTCAGCAGAACAATAAACGAATCAGGTATTCAACGTGCTGTTTGTCAATACTGTAAAGTATCTATGGATTGCAATAGTAAAATGGGCACCACACGTTTGAAGAATCATTTAAAATCATGTCCTAAAAGGCCTAACTTAGAATCATGCCAACAACGTTTGGTTTTGGTGAAAAGGATGGAAAATGTACTGTTGGTACTTTCAAGTTTGATTCAGATAAAAGCCGACATGATTTAGCCAATATGATTATTCTTCATGAATATCCATTTTGTATAGTTGGTCATTCTGGATTTCAGAAGTTTGTTAAATGATTACAACCACAGTTCAAGTTATTGTCACGTAACACTATTAGATCAGATTGCATACATATTTATGAAGATGAAATGACAAAATTACGTACTATTTTGAAGAAGACTAATGGGAGGATTAGTCTTACATCTGACATGTGGACTTCATCTTGTCAAAAACGTGGTTATTTATGTTTGACTGCACGTTATATTGATAATAGTTGAGAAATAAAAAAGAAAGTTCTCAACTTTGTTATGGTTGAAACACCTCATACAGGAGAAAGACTTGCATCAGTCATCAAAGATTGTTTACTAAAATGGAACATTGATCGCAAGTTATTTTCAATTACATTAGTTAATTGTTCGACAAATGATATCATGATTACAAAATTGATAGAGTGGCTTCTTGAAAAGGATTCACTAGTCTGTAATGGAAAATTTTTTCAAGCTAGAAGTGCTGCTCATATTCTTAATTTGGTTGTGCAAGAAGGTGTCAAAGAAATAAGTGATGTGATTGACAAGATCAGAGAAAGCATAAAATATATTAAGGCATTTCCAGCTTGATGTGAAATTTTTGATCGAGCAGTGCGTCATGTGAAAGTTACTTGTGAGAAAAAGTTGTGTCTTGATGTTCCAACTAGATGGAACTCAACATTTCTTATGCTTGATGCAGCTTTACAATATAAAGAAGCTTTTGGTCGTTTTGAAGAACTTGATCGTTACTATCATTTCAGACCGACAAAGGATGAGTGGAAGAAGGCTACTATTATTCATAACAGTTTAAAGGTATTTTATGATGCTACTAATGCCATTTCTGCAGTCAAGTGTCCAACTTACAATATATTCTTTAAAGAGTTTTGTGAGATAAAGTTGGAAATTGAAAAAATGTGTTTGAGTTCAGATATTTGCCTTTCAAATATGGCAATGAGGATGAAAACAAAGTTTGACTATTGGGATATATGCAATTTAATTTTAGCAGTTGCAGTGGTATTTGATCCTCATTATAAGATGAAAATAATTGAGTTTTATTATAGGCAATTTTACAAAGATGAAGCATATGAACTTGTCTCTGCAATTAAGAATTATCTTTGTAATCTTTATGATGAAGTTACTTATACATTGAAGACACTCTCTGCTGGTACTGGTTATATTGTTGATGTTGAGAAGGATAATGAAGCATCAAGTTCGACTTCTTTGATTGAGGTTTCTTCTAATAAGAGGCTTAGAACAAATGCACTAGATGACTTTCATGAAGAATCATCACAAAGCCAACACACAAAATCAGATTTGGAGTTGTATTTGGAAGAGCCCCTTTACCCAAAAAACAATCCAATTGACATTTTGACTTGGTGGAAAGTCAATGCACCTAAATACCCTGTGTTATCTACAATGGTATGCGATATTTTGGCTTTTCCTATATCAACTGTTGCATCAGAGTCAACATTTAGTACATGTGGACGTATTCTTGATTTATACAGAAGTAGATTAGGTTGCAAGACCGTGGGGGCTTTGATTTGTGCACAAGATTGGTTGCGAGATAAGGCTGAAGGTAATTTACTTATTATTAATATTTTTAAACATATTTTTGTGTTGCTTATTTTATTCTTTTGTTAGATGATTCCGATTTGCCTACACCTTTACCTGAAGAGGAGGCACAATTTGCATCTGCATACATTGAAACTGAATCATAAATTAGAGGTATTATTCTTTTGTATTTATTGTTTTCATTAAATCAATTAAAACCTAGAGTTATGTGTCATGTGAGTCTAAGATGTTTTTATCCTTTCAAGTTTGTGTACTTTGTGCTCTTCAAATGCTAGATAGCTGGAAGCAATTTCATGTACAAAATTCAGTCATGTTACCTGATCTTCTTCATTTCATCCTTGAAAAGGATCCTTGCGCAAGGGTATATATATGTTGGTAAGGATTAAAGCAGTGGATGTAAGCATGACGGAGCTTGTGTTATTGAACGGCCATCGATTATTGAAAGCTTCACTTATCCAACTTTTCATGTTACTGGAGAGCATAAGGGTGAAGGTAGGGTTTGGTGGCGTCTTTGTGGTTGAAAAAGTAAGGTATGGCCTTTCATTTGGAGCTTATGGTGGAGACGGTAAGCGAGTCAGATGGGAAGTCGATTGAGCTTGAAAAGTGACCAGCACCAGTACCATTTATCATGAACACTTATAATGCTATGAGACCAAATTTGGCTTTTGAATTTTGTTTTGTTTCACATGGAAATCATTTGAAAGTGGTCTCGAATTGCTCAAGTGGGGCTGCACCTCACGTTTCATTTAACAATGTCTACCATTTTTTTTCAGATGTTGTTTTGATGCCTCTTTTTAATTCGGTGTGGGGGAGCGATGGTTGTTTGTGCCTCATTTATTTGGCTAATATAATGCTAGCAAGCAGCCTATTGATACCGACAGGCCAGAGCTAAAATTCTTGACTCCCACATTCACGAGCCTTGCGATGTCAACAGCTAAAAGTCAGATTTCGATCGGATTCGGATATTAAAATTCGGATTCGGATCGGATTCAAGTATAACTAAAATTCGGATTCAGATCGGATTCAGGTATAAATTAAAAATCGGATTCGGATAGGATTCGGATATTAAAATTCGGATTCGGATCGGATTCAAGTATAACTAAAAATCGGATTCGGATGTAGATTTTAAATTCGGATTCGGATATGGTATAAAAAAAATTCATCCGAATTCGAATATATAAATATCCGAAAAATCGGATATGGTAAAAGGTATATCCGATCTGAATCCGATCCGTTGACATCCCTAGTCTCTAGTGAGTTACAGACAGAATTGAAAAAGATTAAATCTTTGATGATTCCATCATACATAATTGAGTTGCGAAACTTCTGGATAGGTATCCAGCACCTCAACTGAAATAACAATTAGGAGGTGTGTATTCCACCTAGTGTGAGGTAGATTTACAATTGTTCAAAGAATTTGACGCTTGAGATAGATTCATAAAACACTATATTATAATTGTTCAATGAATTTGGCTCAATTTTTAAGCAATTTATTAAACAATAACAATTTATTCTTTATGTCAAATAACAACATCACTACAAGAAAAAATAAAAAGGCTGCAAGTGTGACCAAAGTTAGAGTCGTCGCCCTTACTCCAAAAAATTCGTCGTGGAAGAAAAAAAAAAGCTGCAAGTGTGACCAAAGTTCGAGTCGTCGACCTTCCTCCAAGAAATTCGTCGTCGGCAGTGGTCCTTGAAAAGTGGCAATGTGAATTTTGAAAAAACAAGTGGACTAAATGGGATTTTTCCATTAAATTGTTAAAAGCCAATACGTTTGTCGCCCCGTTTCCTTGTGTTCCCTTTTCCTCTTCTTTGGGCATTCCCTACCATCCGATCATCTCCAACAGCAGACGACTCATTTCTTTCACCAAAGTTGCACCTAAAGTTTGATATACTTACAAAAACATGTTTTATCAGCAACTAAGTCATTTACTTTGTCTAATCATAATTTGTCTATGGGGAAGCACCTTGAACTAAAGAAAGTTTTGTCTTTTTTCTTATTTTTCCTGAAGCTATTTTATCCTCTACCAAACTCATTGACGCATGCTTATTTCTCCATTAAAATTATTGGTAACATGATCTTAGCAACGTTTTTCATGTGGCTAGTTTCATAATAACTCGAAAATTTATGCTACGATATCATCAACAATTTTTTGCATCTTTATTCTCCAACTCAATATGGTGAGTATTGGCTTTGCCTTCCTATCTTGAGACCATGTTTAGTTCCATATTTTACCTCAAATCTTGTGTGATATTAAGTCAAATGGCAACTTGTGTTGGTCTCTACCATAGTCATAGTCACAGAAAACAGATTTTTTTTAGAAAAAAAAGTGATACATTAAATGGTCATTTAAAACTTTAAAAATGTGTTTTTTGAAAAAACAGTAAAAACCAAAAAATACATTTTTAATTCATTTTTTTGCATTTTTTCAGTTTTTTAATCCCAAATAGTTCTTTTTTTAATTTTCTATTTTTTGGTTGTTGCAAATCTATTTATCTTGTGATGTTTGTTAGTTTCTCACTTATTTTATTTTCCCTCCTTTTTTAGTTTTTTAAAATTTTAAAAGTTTACGGTATTTCTTTTGTTTTTTTCAAACTCACCGTATTATATTCGAGAAAAATCTCGCCGTTTAAAACTCCGAGATGTTATTTGTGACTATGGTTTAAAATCTAAGGAGTACTAATGTATAAATAAAAAAACTTATTCATAAATGTCAATATAAAAATAAGTTTTTTTTGTTTTTTAGCTTCGTATGGGCTACCTATTACCCCGTGCATACACTCAATGCTGAAACATTCGTGAGTGGATGCGAACACAGATAGTAGATGCGACCCAATTGTTGCGGCTTGTTCCAACTGCGGGTTGATAAGAATGAACTATAAGCGAGGGGTGCAGCTAGTTAAATGTTTTAATTGGTAATTATCTAATACCAATTGATTAGTTTGTTAGATAAAATTTTATAACCATCTATATTTTAATCTTGCGTAAATCAAACAATGCTACCATAATTGGCTATTCATTTCTGAAGTAATTAATATGCAAACTAGTTTGAACCGTTGATGAAGCTTTCATTTCTTTAAATGGTAGTGTTTTGAGCCGATGCTCATGAACTAACTTTCTAATTGTATTTCATTATCATATCCTCCAATAATGGCCGTATCAGTTTCAATTATTTATTCTATATACATACGTGCAGTTGTATATATATATATATATATATATATATATATATATATATATATATATATATATATAGTTTATGAACTCCTTTGCATGGGTTTGGACGGAAAAATTCTCCAACCTCCCACAGATGCATTGAGCAATGTGTTTAATCACATCCACTCCGAATGCTATATTTCAGCTTCAACTACAGAGAGAGATGATGCTTATTCCAGCAACAGCTACAGAGATATATATATATATATATATATATATATATATATATATATATATACACACCAACCAACCACCATGCTTCTCAATATTTTATGGCAAGTAGCCTTCAGATAGTATGTAATCAATGAATTTAATATTCAAGCTTGCTCCAACACACTCATCCCTCTGAAGTGCACGCTATGTTTAATAAAGACCTGAATAAGGACAATATGTTTGTGCCCTTGTGCAGAATATATGCTTTACAAGAAAGTAAAATAAATGAAAAATTAACAAAAAATACAAAAAAAAAGTTATACAATGGTAAAAATGATGTTTTCGTAATGATAGAAATGAAAAATACTAATTTAACATATGCTTCAAAATTTAAAGTGAAAATCATCTAAAAGTAATGATGAAAAAATGTGAAGAAGAATTGAGAAAGATTCCTTTTAGAAGTTTTTTGAGAAAAAAGAAAAAGTGATTCAAATTCAATCAAAGTGGTCTCCTTGTTTTCATACTACCAATTGATAGTAGGGACAATGCTTTTGTATTAGTTGACGTAGGGCGATGACATATTCTAGACACACCATTGCATTTCTTAGCCTTAGGGCTAAGGGAAAGAGGAGAGAGCAAGTTCCATACGCTGGTCTGTATATATAATGTGCATACACGTTCGGATGTGGACTATAATATCAATATGCATATTTACTTTCATATCTAAACATTGCATGTGCATAACATAAATGAATCAACAAATAAATATGAGATAATGTGTATGAGATAAGAAAAAGATTTATGAGATAATAAGATAACAAACAGATGTATGAGATAATGTTAAACATAAGTATGAGATAATTTTTATGGGATAATAAAATATTTATGAGATAATGAGACAACAGACAGATGTATGAGATAATGTTAAACATAAGTATGAGATAATTTTTATGGGATAATAAAATATTTATGAGATAATGAGACAACAGACAGATGTATGAGATAATGTTAAACATAAGTATGAGATGATGTTTGTGAGATAATAAAATATAATGTTTATGAGCTAATAAAATAACAGTATGAAGAGGACAAAGAAAATGAAAACATTCTTTTACAGCTTAGAGGGGTAAATTAATCATATGCATATATGAACTGACAAATTTTAATTTTATCAAATTCCTAAATCTTTTTTTATTGTGGTTTCCTTTTTTATTTTTACAAAAAGTTTTTTCTATTAGTCATGGGTATTTTTTGTCATTATTAAATTGACACATAAAATTCATTTATATGCTTCAGAAAGAGGAGGCCTACCAACTTCAGGCCTTGCTTAGGCAGTCGCTTCAATTATTACTCATTCTAGAAAAGGAAAAATGCGAGAATGTTCCTTTTCCGCACTTCTTTTACAGGTACTGGTAGGTCCGGTTTTGCCGAGGGGCTACACCGGCACCGACGATACCCAGAAGGTAGGCACGTATCAGGTACGAAGTCATTATTTCATGTCACATGTATGAAAAGCTTACTGACAAAGGAAAGTTAATACACTTATGTGTGTCAAGGAAGCTTGTTTACAAAGTAAAGTTTGTTAATACTGATGTCTTGTATGTGCATCAGAGCGAGAAAGAGAGAAAATCACTTTGTGGGAAATGGGAGGCTGGCAGGCGCCATGTCGCTCCATTCTTAATTGCTTTCGACCCAGCTTCCTAATAAAACCGATACGGTTCATCAGTCAAAATGACCCGGTCTCTTGGATTTTTTTTTTTTTTAGTGTTCTGTTTGATAGATTATCAAAGTTGTCTCCGGTCATGATTGTTCTAACATCAAAGACTCCTCGTGCTATTGACCTTTGTTGCCGAAAAGAACTGAAGTTTGCTAAGAAATAATCTGCTGCCAAGAGACTGTTTCTGACTTATGTCCTTTGTCAGACAAGATGAGTTTTTTGGTAGAATGGTTTGTTTTGACAGAAAAATTTTCGAAACGATCTGAAGATAAGAAGGAAGAAAGAGTAAGACTGAGATGGGATTTTGGGTTTTCACCTCGACACCTGTTATCTCTCTTTGCTGTCCATCTTCTTGGCATTTTCTGTACGTCACGGCTGTCTGTGGAAGAACATGGCTTCAATCCTTGGCGGTTTCCTCTTTTTTAAAAATATTGAAAGAATAAAAAAAGAAATTACGATTGTTTCGACATACTCTGCCTTTGGCATCTCATAATATGGGCTACTATAGATATATATAACCACGTTTACTTTGTTCTTGAAAGCATGTCCATGATTCAGATGTTACTCATAATCTAATGTCGAAGCTGAGTTGGATTAGTCCGATGGGATATGAAAATCTCAACCCCTCCTAATGCACAAAAATTTATTGGCCTTCTTTTGATGGATAGCTTTTGTAATTATAGTTTTGCACTAATTTACTTGGACATGAAAGCAGGATACTATTTGACATGACATGATTATTGAACAAAGTTGTCGTCAACTGAAAAATCATAAATAAATGGTTTGTTGCCAAACAGTTGGCCAGTCTCTCTCTCTCTCTCTCTCTCTCTCTCTCTCTCTCTCTCTCTCTCTCTCTTTTTGTTCTATATATACACCATTTTGAATCAACCACTCCAATCTTCTTCTTGTACTTTTGGCAGTGTGAGACTCAAGAAAATGGCTTCCCATCTTCCAAAATCCACCACACCCATCTTCGTCTTTTGCTTCTTCTCCCTTGCTTTTTCAACTGCAAGCGCCGGACCAGTTCAGAGGCGGCTGGCCGGAAGCAGGAGGCCGCTGAGGGAGAAGATGTCCCATCTTCACTTCTACTTCCACGACATCGTCAGCGGACGAAATCCGACGGCCGTAAACATTGTCCGGCCACGGAACATCAACTCTGCGGCTGGCTTCGGCAACGTTGCCATGATCGACGATCCACTGACGGAGGGCCCGCAGCTGTCGTCCAAGCTGATCGGAAGGGCACAAGGGTTCTATGCGCTGGACGGGCAGCAGGAAACGACGCTGCTGATGGCATGCACCTATGTTTTCCTGGAGGGGAAGTACAACGGCAGCACTTTGAGCATTCTGGGGAGGAATGTGCCGATGCAGGCGGTGAGGGAGATGCCTGTGGTCGGTGGCAGCGGCCTCTTCCGGTTGGCCCGTGGCTACGCCCTTGCGAGGACTCACCAGTATGACGCCAACACGGGAGACATGACGCCAACACGGGAGACACCGATATATATATATATATATATATATATATATATATATTAGTTGGCTACCTTTGCCACCGGGTACTTATTATTTTATTTTGTGTCGATAAACAATTATGACAAAAAGTAAATTGGTGATGCTTAATTATTTGGCTATGGTTTCTAACGATGAAATGCAATTTTTACTATACTTTTTAGTGCCACAAATAAAAAATAACTACCCAACCACAAAAATAATGGGCTGACATTGATTGGGTCAAAAATGAATTGGGCTATAATTTCTCTTTGATGTAAATAATTTCTGTGCACGCACTCACATGCACACTAAGCTGGGAGAGGCAAATTTTGCAAAAATTTATTCAAGCTTACTTGTTCTAAAAAAATTAACGGTGCTCGTGAGGCTATCCATGTTTGTAAAAATTAAAATTGATACCAAATTTGTAATTAATTTTGACATGGAAGATGAGTTTTAGAAATCCAAAAGGTCAGACTTGATTTTAAAGTGTCATTGCATATTATTTATACCAGTAAAATGTTTATCGACTTATAATTTTTTTGATATAAAAGACAGATTGATAAATAATACAAAAGTGGTGTTATAAATGAGGAGATTCGAACCAAAAGTGATCACTTTTTTGCGGTCGACGCAGGTAGGTGAACTAATCACCTTTCTAACACGGACCTACCTACTCAAACTAAACCACGTGGATCGATCAAACAAGCATGAATGGGGGATTGATTTGCTACATAGGTATCTGAAAAGTTAAGTAGGCACTTCATGTGTGCTTACCTAAATTTTTGGGCGGCCATAACATATTGCTACTGTCCAGTAATTCTAATTTAATGCATGTATTTGATTTATTCAGAGTTATTGAAGTGAAATCCACTTTTTGGGGAATATGCGAAGCAATAACCAGAATATTTTTACTGAAACATCTTCCACAATCCTTGGGGAGATGGTTCACTAATAGAACAAGGGATAAGTAATTCGACTCATTTACATACATATCATGAAATTCATTTGGAATCCATATTATGCAAGGAGACATTGCTTTTGTTTGAGAGTTCCTTTATTCAATCTTTTTCCTTCTTGTGGTTGCTGGATATTTCGTTTGTACACTTCTTTTTCTTTATTTTTCGAGTCTCTAGTGAGTCATAGATACAGTTGGAAAAGATCAAATCTTTGATGGTTCCATCATATATGATTAGTAGCTCCTCCACCTAAACCGAATTCTTCCTGTTTAAAGAATTTCTTTCTAGTTGCTCTGAAACAATTAGGAGATGCCCAGTAATTCCACCCAGACTTGGGTAGATTCATAAAACATTATATTACAATTGTTCAATGAATTTGATGATTGAGATAGATTCATAAAACACTATATTAGAATTGTTCAATGAATTTGACTCAATTTTTAAGCAGCTTTATTAAATAATAACAATTTAGTATTGATGTTAAATAACATCATCACAAAAAAAAAAAAAAAAGGCTGCAAGTGTGACCAAAGTTCGAGTCGTCGCCCTTCCTCGAAGAAAGTCGTCGTCGGCAGTGGTCCTTGAAAAGTGGCAATCCGTTTGTCACCCTCTAAAAAGTGTTTCCTTTTGTTCCCTTTTCCTCTTCGGTGGGCATTCCCTAGCATCCGATCATCTCCAACAGCAGACGGCTCATTTCTTTCACCAAAGTTGCACCTAAGATTTGATATACTTACAAAAACATGTTTTATCAGCAACTAAGTCAATTAACTTTGTCTAATCATAATTTGACCACGCAGAAGTATCTTGAACAAAGAAAGTTTTGTCTTTTTTCACACTTTTCCTGAAGCTCTTTTATCCTCTACCAAACTCACTGACGCATGCCTATTTCTCCATTAAAATTATTGGTAACATGATATTAGTGACGTTTATCAAGCTACTAGTTTCATAATAACTCGCAAATTTCTGCTACCATATCATCAACAATTTTTTTCATCTTTATTCTCCAACTCATTATGGTGACTATAGTTACAAATTACATCTATGAGTTTTAAACGGCGAGGTTTTTCTTGAGTATAATACAGTGAGTACGAAAAAACAGAAAAAATATCATAAACTTTTTAAAATTTTAAAAAACTAAAAAAGAAGAAAAAGTAAAATAATTGAAAAACTAATAACACATCACAAGATAAGTATATCTGCAACAAGCAAAAATAGAAAATAAAAAAAAAACTATTTGACATTAAAAAAACTGCAAAAATGAAAAAAAATGCATTTTTTCGTTTTTAATTTTTTTTAAAAAACACATTTTTTAAATTTTTAAATGACCATTTAATTTATCACTTTTTTTTTGCAAAAAAAAAAAATGTGTTTTCTGTAACTGACTATGGTGGTGACCAACACAAGTTGCCATTTGACTTAATATCACACGAGATTTTGGGTAAAATATGGAACTAGACATGGTCTCAAGATAGGAAGGCAAAGCCAATAATATAATGATTTATGGTTTTATCTTATTACAAGTTTTATGTGGGGATATTATAAGTAGTAAAATATTGCACTTCTAAGCTTTTCTTTCCTTGAACTAAAAAAATTCGTCAAAAAACAAAGTTTTTGCACATTTAAAAGATTTGAATATCAACTGCCCATATATCTGGTTTTAAATATAGATTGTATTTGACGCAGCATGACATCTACCCCTTGGATATCTAGTTGACAGCAAGTGCTAAGAACCATCGGGCTGCTGGAAACTATATTTAGACCATTAATTACGCTAGCATCCCAGACATATTGGAGACATGATCTTCATGAAAAGTTTTCACTAAAAATTTTCCCCTTTTAAGATGAGGTTTGACATAGCTGTGTGCAGTGGCAGAGCCAAGATTTTTCATCCATGGGCACTTGTGTAGGTGACACAACTTTGGTGTGGGCACTGCATATAAATTTAGGGCCATAACGATATGAAGTTAACACATTATAATGAATTTTTTGATGGACTAACGTGAACAGTGGCCCACCCCAATCAACAAGTAGCTCTGCTACTGGCTGAGTGGCGGTGACCGGCTGGTAACCAGTCACTAGAGAAGGCAAAGTGATAGAAAGAACCATGCCCCCCTCTCAGATTTTAAAATTTCTAAATTGACATGTATGGAATTTTTAAAGATTTTCTTTCAGTTCCTATAACAATTTTCAAAAAATATTTTGGCTTCTTTGCAGTTTGTTTGTCCATCAACAACAAAATTTTTTACTCCGCCCCTACAATCAAGGGTTCAGCTTATATCAGGATAATCAACAGTAACTTAAAATCTCCAAATAATTAATTATTTTATTTGTATAAATAATATTAAAGGATAACATAACATGATCACAAACAACAACAACCGGCTGAACCTGAAAAATAATGGGATACATTCCCTTGCTGCCATATGGCTGCCTCTAATTAACTAATAATGGACGACATAGACATTGTACTCGACAGTGGCCTTGATTGCATCAAACGAGTGAGTTCTCGCAATGGCGTAGCCACGGGCCATCCTGAACAGACCGCTGCCGCCGACCACCGCCATCTCCCTCACCGGCCGCATCGCCGTGTTCCTTCCCAGAATGCTCAAGCTGCTGCCATTGTACTTTCCCTCCATGAACACATAGTTCACTGCCATCAGCAAGCTCGTTTCCTGCAGCCCAGCCGAAGCGTAGAGCCCTTGGGCTCTTCCCACCAGTTTGGAAGACAACTCAGGCCCTTCTGTCAAGGGGTCGTCGATCATCACAACATCGCCAAACCCCGTGGCCGAGGTCCGGTTCCCAGCTCCGGCAACGCGTACTGCAGTCGGATTCCGGCCGCTGACGATGTCGTGGAAGTAGAAGTGGAGGTGGGACGTCTTCTCCTTCCGTGGCCGGTGGAGTACTCCTTGACTAGGAACCAGTTTGGCATCCACTGCCACGGCAACGAAGAAGAAGAAGCAAAAAAGGAAGACGGTGCATGCGGAGCATTTTGGAAGAAAGGAATGCGCCATTGCGTCGGCTTTGCTGTGAAACAGAAAACTGATGATGGGGAAGCATGCATTGCAGGTAGTATTTATAGAGGGAGAGATCTACAGAGTTTTGCTCTACATGCTTAATTTCTCATGATCTTTAACGCCGTTTCTAGAGCATGATGACTTTTGAGTGAAGAACTTTATGAATGAGAGTTG
The DNA here is from genome assembly GCA_011799765.1 of Nymphaea thermarum. Taxonomy (NCBI): domain Eukaryota; kingdom Viridiplantae; phylum Streptophyta; class Magnoliopsida; order Nymphaeales; family Nymphaeaceae; genus Nymphaea; species Nymphaea thermarum. The sequence continues at coordinate 306,014 of JAANDH010000190.1, read as the reverse complement.
GAAATTTTGAATAGAAAATGTGAACAGAGAGGCGTAGAAAAGGCAGCGGTGTTGTGTTTATTGCGTTCATGGTATGGTCGTCTCGTTCTGACCAAAATCATCGATGGAGATTGAATTATTTCTCGTCTTCTCTTTCTAACGGCTGGTTTTGGAGGCTGACCTAACCATCCCGTAGGTTGAATCATGATCATAAATCGATAGCGAATGATCGACGTTCGTTGAATTAGCGCTGGCTGACTTTCGTAGATCTTGCAACTTCTGGCGCGTGTTGATAGGGCTTTACACGAGCCCAGTTGAGCTCAAGCTCAGCTGGCTCGAGCTCGGTTCTACTCATATTTAGTCAGCTTGAGTTCGAGAGCACCAGCTTTCTGGTCTTCAACTCGAGGTCGGTGGTGTCATCGGTAATGCAAAGCTTTTTCATGCGCTCTTTTCCATTATGGTGATGTCGCGTCGACGCGGTGCGAGTGCAAGGTAAATTCGCACCAAACCGCACCAGATCCAAACCAAGTCCATCTTTTTAAATAGGTAATATTCGGTGGTGTCATCGGTAATAGTGCAAAGCTTCTTCATGCGATCTTTTCCATTATGGTGATGTCGCGTCGACGCGATGCGGGTGCGACGTAGATTCGTACCCATGCGACGTAGATTCGTACCCAAACCGCACCAGATCCAAACCAAGTCCATCTTTTTAAAAAGGTAATACGTTTGAATCGAATCTAGTTTCGATTCAAAATCAAATCCAAACCAAGTCCAAACTTTCTCACCGTCGACTCACCGGTCGAGGTCTCACACCGTCTGTTGCATGAATGGTAAGTAAAAGATTTAATATATGTTACTTTATTATCTAGCTTTGATAGATACATGACTAAAAAAAAGTGAAAGAGAAAGAAAGTTTAGCTAGAAAGTAAAAAAAAGAAAAAACACTAAACTTTTAAAATCTAAAAAAAAAACTTATAAATTAAAGAATAAATAAATAAATAAATAACCAATAAAGCAACAAAAAATAAGTAAATAAGAAAGAAGATAAAAATTACAAAATAGAAACAATTGTTTTTGAGTCAAAATTTTAAAGTTTTTATGAAATTAATAATAATAATAATAAAGTCTTCCTACACCGCCGCACCAATAAATTTTGAGATATGTCGCGCCGGCACCCGCACCCCCCACTCAGGTAACATAGTATGTAATGGCACCTGCCATGAGAAGTGGTTAAAGGGGGAAAGTGTGCACTAAAAAAGAGGAAAATAGAAGGAGAGCTCCTAACTTGGTGAGGAAAGAGAAAAAAGGGAGGGGAAATGGAAGTGGTGATTCATTGTTTAATAATGAAAAAAAAATTTGTGACTGGGTGGGTAAACAAGGAAAAAAGAGGAGGAAAAATTAAAAAATACAAAACAAAAAAGAAGAGGGAAAATAAAAACATGAAAAAAGAAAATAGAGATAAAAGTCGAGCCGAGTCGAGTTTAATCGAGTCGAGTTCGTCGTACTCGAGTTTACACTTAAGCTCGAGCTTGACTCGTATAAAAATGAGTAGAGCTCGAGTCGAGTTTACTCAAGCGAGTTCGAGTCGAGCTCGAGATGGCTGGACTCGTTGTGCAGCCCTAAGTGTTGACTAAAGCAAGCTGACTTCACATCCTTTAAAGAAGATTCAAAGATTGTAATTTGCTCATTGACTTGATGATACCAGACTTCTTCTTCTAGAACACATATGGCTGCACACGAGCTGAGTCCTCGATCTTTGGCTTGTTCTAGTTGAGCTAAGCTCCTCGACCTCACTACGTGAAACTCAAGTTCGACTCGCTTAGGTCCTTTAAATCATTTTTGTTAATATGTCTCGGTTCTTTTAATTTGTTAACTCGTGTAACTGGTTAAGTAGTTTAACTAAATCAACTATGATGAACTGCCCACTTTACATAGTCAAGACGAACTGAGTTTAAATGAGACGGCGTCTTACAACTCAAACTCAACTTGCTTAACATTTCAAATATAAATTTAAACTTGAACTTGACTCATTTACAACAAGTGGAGCTGGAGTCAATTTTTTTTTGAGTGATTTTGATTTGAGCTTAAACTCGTTGTGCAGCCCTAAAACCATATAGCTAAATTGCAGTTAAAAGATTTTACAAAGGACTGTGTATGGTGCTTTATAGGTTTATGTCTGGACCTTATATTTGGGCCAAATGGTGCACTTTTTGACGGTAGAGAGAAAACTGATGACTTAATATATTTTAAAATAAAGTAATATATAAATATAATTAATCATAATAAAATATTATAATTATATACATGGCCGGAGAGAGGGGGGCTGCCTCGGCCATGGCCCGGGTGAGCACAAGAAAAAAAAATTATATATTAAAAAAATCAATTTTTTTTAGTTTGGCCCGACCTGTGAATCGTTTGGTCCGCTCTTAAAAAAAATGCTGGCTCTGCCTCTGCACTCTCCCTCCAGCACCACCTAATACACACACACCACCAACACTCACACACACCCAGAGAGAAGGAAAGAGAAAGGTGTTTGGTTTGCAGAAGAGAGAACTCTGGTGTGAATTCTTATCCTATCCTGTAAAAGGATGACTTAGGTGAGGCGCTTTTAACACCTTACACACACACACACACACACACACACACACACACACACACACACACACACACACACATATATATATATATATATATATATATATATATATATATATATATATATATATATATATATATATATATGCTGGTCCATTTGATGAGCAGTCCTCCATGACATCGTCGTCATACGACTCATACCGGGCCCACTCCCTTTCTTTTGGAAAAGCTATGACTGGTCATAAAGGTCGGCCATTGCCCGGCTCGAGTAGAAGGTCTCAACAGGAGAAGTTTCGGATTCAAATGAATGTTGATCAAGTTGGGTTGTGATCGACAGGGGTCACTGTTAAAAACATGAAAACTAGAATGGAAGAGCAAAGAATAACACTCAAGCATATACGCGGTTCACCATTTAGATATACATGGTTCGGCATTTAGATGCCTACTTCCACGGGAAATGCCAATTGTTCTATTAGGTTTTTCCGGCAATTCCTTGCATATCTATGTGTCCAATAGATGGCACTTCCTCTACTTCGGTTCATTGGAGCTGTGAGGAGGACAATGGTTATTGCCAACACAACCGGAACCTTTGCGTTGCTTGTGGTTTTTGCACTTGGTGGTTTTGTGATCTCTAAAGGTTAGTAGTTCATATCCCTCGTTTGCATGCCATGTAATTTTTTGATGGAAAGAATTACTCAAAAATTTTGATGACTTGTTAGAAAGAAAGGACATTCTCCAAGCTTCTATTACAGTATCATCCAACCTATTGTTAGGGCATGACGTGTTAAGGTTGTGCTCGTGTGTTTTTTGTGCTTCAGATGACATCAAGCCATGGTGGATATGGGGATACTGGATTTTTGTGCAGCAGCATCAGAGTAGTTTGTTCAAGTAAATATTAAACTAATTTATGTATTGTCAATAATCTTAAACATTTTTTTTTATTAAAATTGGTTCAATGTAAGCGGTTACGTTTTATCTCAACCGTAACACTAACACAAAAAATAACATTAGTTTAATATTTACGTGAACAAACTACTCTGACGGTGTTATTGTAGGTTGGGAAAATATATATGGATACTGGATTTTATGTCAAGCTAACAGAGCACCAGTGTCTGCCATTGAACCGGTCTATCCATTCGAAGGACTTTCGTCGGTAAAGGCTCAGGCACAGGCAGATTCAAGCACAAGGCACGAACTCTCACCCACACACTCGCACTCTCTCTTTCTATTATATAAATAACATGGATTCCTCCAGCTGTGAGAAGAATCCATCTCACACACGCAGCCCAATGTATTTTTTTTTTTTATTTGGGCTGTGTTAATGAGAAGAATCCATCTTACGTATGTAATTCAGTTGTGAACATAAATAAAAGAGACTGATACGTAATTATGCGTTTGCTGGTTTGTCCCTGCAATATGTAGATCTAATCTCCCATACTAGCTACATGACGAAACTTAGTAGAGGAGATGGACCTCACGTCCCATACTAGCAATGTACTCGATCGGATCTTTTGAGTTGGCTAGCTAGTATTATTTGGAGCATTTTTTTGAGCACTGTGGGGATACTGATTTTCACAAGATGAGAGACATGTTCGTCCTGGTTAAGCTTGTAGTATTTACCATTACTTGTCCAACAGAACAGAACAGGAACCGTGGGTCCAAAACTCTTATAAACCCCAAGGGGTTGTTTGGTGTCAGTAACAGTAACATGTTTATGTATCCATCTCAAACATTGTGGAAAATTCATAAAACACTTTTGAATTGTTCCATAAAACTGTCATAATTTTTTAGGCAAGATAGATAGAATAGTAACATTTTGTAATTCTTTTTGTTATTCTTTATGTTGGACCGTGGAATATTTGAATCCCTAAGAATATTTGTTATTCTTTTTTTCTAAGCTTTTAGCTTCGATAAAATTTTCTTCTGGGGCCTTTAAAATTTACGTGCTGGACTTTTAATACACACATTTGATTTGGGACATTTTATAATCAGTGATTCTAGGACACACAAAATTCAGCACCCAATGGTGAAGGCAAAAAGTTTATTAGTGGCAGCAGTCTCCTTGAAGCCACTTTTTCTGGGTTGGCTTTTTTTGTTAAATTAGGACGAAAATGAAAGTTCCTTAACCTACTCAGATGTATCCATATGATAAACCTTTGTTGCAGCGGCATCCAGCATAATCAACATAAAATAAAGACAAAAACAAAAAGCTAGAGGTTGACAAGATGAATCCTTTCCTTAGACTTCTTGCTAAACATTAGAGGTACCAGCAGACCAAGAATTGCTCCCAATTAAGTGCTTAAGCAGGTAGCAGCAACAATTTCTCAGTTAAATTGGAAGATTTACCATACACTATTTATATTATAGCCTATTGTTGCATTTGTATTGTTGTTCTAAACCTTCACCTGCAAACCCTTAACCATACAAGCAAAGGTTCCTAGGGCAGGACAAAGCTTTTGTTATTTCATAAGAACAAATCAAGAGGGTTGTTAGAAGCATCAAAAGCAGTTGTACCTACCGGACTACTCATCCCAAACATGTGCTTCATATATCCTCAATGATTTAGGTGTTTTTGGCTGTGGATGCTTGAATTCAATTTTTCTTAGAAGAAAAACCAAAATTAATGTAAAAGCTCGGGAAAACTTGGAAGCCTCTTCCTCTAACAAGTTTTGTTCACTAAATAGCATACCTCAGGAAGTGGATCATAATATATGCCATTATATGGGATTTCACCAGGGGCTTGCACAGAGAACTTAATCCAAGCAGGAATTAAATCTTTGATGCCAGATGGAGTTTCCATGTGGATCTGCACTTTTTCAAAAAGTAAATAAAGAGAATTCCATTAGACCAAATGCATCTCAAGCAAAATTCCTCAAAAGGCTAGCAGCTTCGAAGAATAGAACTTTGGTTACTAAAACATTCTGAATTCTCAGCAACAAAGATGGACCATTAAGTATATTTCAAATAAGATATAAATTTATAATGTACTGGTTCTTCCAATAAAAATAAATGAAAACCTCAAGTAGTCCGTTTGACATTTAAAATACAAATCACCATACAATGAGTTGCTAAATTTCCTGTAAGAATGCGTAGATAATTTTGATTAAAGCTTCACATGTATTGGTCAAATGTTTTCAATTTCTCGTGCAATTCTGCCTATTACAATTATAATCTTGAACTGATAATCTTCAGCATTGATGCAAACCATTGATTTGAATAGACAAATATTGCATGCTTTGAAGACTAGATCCAACACTTAAACCTTTCACAAAAGAGTAGATCAACCTCCTGTAAAGTCTAACAAGAAGCTCATCAACATCAAGCCTTTTCAAATGTTATTTACCTAAAAAACAATCAAACAAGACCTCAAGTGCAGGGGCGGAGGAAAGGTGAGGCTGACAGTAGTAGCTGGGGCCTCACCTCACATTTTGAAAAAGAAAATTTTATGCTTATATTTAAAAAAAATTAACTTAGCACATGTAAATTCTGAAAAATATTGTTGGATTGGACTTGGACCCATGTACAAATTTTGAAGATACTATTTGCACCCCCCTCCCTTGCCCAAAAAAAAAAAAAAAAATTCTGGCTCCACCTCTTTCCCAGTGCATTTGGTATATTCCATATATGAAAATTGCCAACAAAGTTAAGCAATGCAAGAAGGTTATCAAGTAAAAAGCTATCTTCATACATTCCAATACAATAATTTCTGGGATTTGTTTCAGAATAGAATCTCCTTGTGAAATTGAATTCCAAAATAATCTATGATGCCTTCCTTCACACGTGATCCATGAGGGATTGGTGGTGAGCCATCAACATTATTTGGCAAGAAAATTTCTCAAACACCAAACTCATTCTGCAGTCAGATGAATACCGGACTATAAGAAACTGAAGGTCAAGCAAAAATGACTGAACAGAAAGAAAGAAAACAAAATTATTATCTTCTCATTTAAACTGTACTGTCTTTTTATTGGTAGTGATAAGATACCACTAGTAATTCAAAGAGTTCTTTCCCATAAGTAACCCATTTATTCTTAAGTTATATATATATATATATATATATATATATATATATATAAATTAATAAAATTAATATTAAAATAATCTTATTCAGCCAAATCGAGCTTAATAAAAAACACTTAACTGGCCCAGTACTTTTTTTTCAGGTTCAAATCAAGCCAGCTACCGAACATACTTAAGTAAGAGTAGAAGAATATTTTTGTAATTTTTTAAATGTAGTTATTTATAATCCTTTTTTTTTAATTTTCATTTTTATCTTCCCAAAAAGTTGTTTTTTTTTTTCAGCGTGGACGGAGGGCAATAGTTATGGTGCTAAGCAGAAACAAATATGACTTAAAATGATGGAAAATTGAACATTTCTTGCCGTTCAGTCCACGGATGTACGGCTTCAAGACGTAAACGAATATGACTCACCATTGGAAAATGTGTATACCCAATGGCCCCACACAGCCCTTGACCAATTAACAGAAAATTAATATATGTGATATCTAATTCCACTAACTTCTCTTTTTTTGGATGAAAGGAAGAATTCACTTATATATATATATAACTTGAAATCCTCTAGCTATGTTGAGCTTCATCTATTCACAGCCGTTTGATTTAATAGATTGAACGGTTTGTCTCATCCATTGAAGGGTATTTTAGTTTTCCCAAAATACGGCTTCGTTTTAATTTCTTCTATAATTTTCTTAAAGTCCATGAACCAAGCGATTACCATTCAATCTCACATGTATGGGGTTTGATAGCTACCTAAAACATGTTTACATACCATAAATTAATGCGTTTATCAATAATTTTTTTATTTTTACAGCAACATCGCATATTATATATTATATATATATAAAACCAATTTTCAACTGTTACAGTTTTTTGTCCACCGACTCTCTCCACCTTTTCAGGCTGACATCATTTTAATTTAGTTTTAAACACAAACGTCCTGATCCTCTTGAAAGCACAAGTCGCGAGACCAAAATGGCGGCGGCCATGGCCGTGATTTTGGGAAAGACAAAAAAATTACCTTTAGAAGTTTTTTGGATTTTTAAAAGTTAATATATATATATATATATATATATATATATATATATATATATATATATAGTTCAAAGTAGGGGTGTAACTAGAAATTTTTTAAAATTAAAGTTTATAAATTTTAATTAAGAACAAAATATTATTTTTTAAAATTTTTATATATAACAAGTGAAATTTTTTAAAATTTATATATAAATTTTTAAAAAATTGAGGGGGGCCATGCGAGCCCGGCGGTGGCTCCGCCCCTGGTTCAACCGGAATAAAAATAAGAGAATATAGATTGACCTCCCTAAAAAAAAGAGATCTAATTGGGTCCATGCTAGCAATTATCAAATTATCAATCTTTTCAACTTTCGAACTAATTAGCTGTCACAATGGACCCCAATAAAAGGTCATGAGGAATTTAATTTTGGTCTGTGTTTCTTGTCTGCCAAGCAGCGGACAGAGGAAGTTGTTAATATGTAACATTCAGCAAGAAAAAAATGAAACGAGTTAGGTCATGTGAATGCACCTTCTTTCTTTGCTTGAGTCAGGCTTTCCTCCTTCCATACAAAAAGCTGCCCATGCGGCCTACAAAAGTCTACAAAAGAATACCAAATTTGAACAAATCACTAGTCCGTAGATCTCTATTAGCACCTTTCTGTTGTTTGTCTTGTAGACTTATTTTAGAAATTTTAGGATTGAACTGAGATAACAAAAGAAAGACTTAAATTTTTATAGTGAAAAAAAAAAAACATGTTACCAGTATTATTACTAATTTAAGTTGGAAAATTAGTGTGATAAAAAAAAATAAAATACTATTGATAAAAAATAATTCATTAGTTTGGATTAGTTAACCTCTTCGATTTTACCTGCAAATGATCTTGATATGTGACTGGCTACATCTAAATGAGTCGGTTTACCAACGTGTAGAACAGTTCGCAAGTTTATTTTATTACTGCGGGTAAAATTTTGTTCATGAAGGGAAATGCGTACGAGCTGCCAAAGGTTGACATAATTTAATGTCATGTTTTAGATCTAGCACTGTAAAAAAATGGTTTTTTTATTCATATCGGGCAGAGCCAGAATTTTTCCATTTAATTTGACTCTAGGGAGCACCTTTGGATTAAAGAAAGTTTGTCCCTTTTTGCAATTAATTTAGTTTGACAGAATATAACACGATAAGTTTTGAGGTAAAATATGCAACTAGCTTACGCAGAGAATAATACAACGATTTATTCTTTATAATGTAGGGAGATAAGTAGTAGGATATCTATTGCCAACCCTAATATTTTTACAATGTGGTTAACTATACGGATCATGTAACTTAGTTTTGAGTGGTTTATATTATATACCTGTGAAATCAAAATCGTATTGTTTCTAATGTCTAAGACCTTAAAAACTATATTCTAAACCATTAATTATGCTAGCATCCCAATATATTGGAGGGCTAACCTTTACGATTTTTTTCCCCCTTCTTACATGGGGTTTGGCATAGGTGATCAGCTGATTAGACGCAGGGTCATGGCCTCCTTCAGATTTTAAAATATTTAAATTCACATGTACAAATTTTTGAAATTTTCTTTTGTTTTCTATAAGAATTGTCAAAAAAATATATTGGCCACTTTTGGCGTTCATTTCTTAATAGATGGACTTTCCACAATAAAAATTTTAGTTTCACTTTTATATTTTAAAGGTGATTATATGCACAAACCTATGCACAATACAAATGAGTGATTGGGCATGACACCTGAGCCAATACCAAAAGTGAGCAGAAGGTCTGGAAGCTATGTGCAATGCACCAAATAACCTTTTTCCTTCAAATATCTCTATTAGGATGTTCAAGTAAAAATTCTAGTTTCACTTTTGTAATTTAAAGGTGGTTGTATGCACAGAGCTATGCACAATACAAATGTGTGCTTGGACATGATACTTGAGTGAAGACCATTCTAAAAGTGGGCCAGAAGTCCACATGTCATACATTGGAGGCTCTATACAATGCACCAAATAACTTTTTTCCTTCAAATCTCTCTATTAAGATGTTCAAGTTAAAATTTTGATTTCACTTCTGTAATTTAAAGGTGGTTATATACATAGACATATGCACAATACAAATATGTGCTTGGACATGACACCTTAAAGAAGATCATTATAAAAGTGGGCTAGAAGTCTACATGTCATGCATTAGGGGCTGTGCATAATGCATCAAGTAACCTTTTTCATTCAATTCTCTCTAGTAAAAATTTTGGTTTCACTTATGTAATTTAAAGGTGGTTTAATGCATAGACCTATGCAATATAAATATGTGCTTGGACATGACACCTTAAAGAAGACCATTCTAAAAGTGGGCCAGAATTCTACATGTCATGCATTAGGGGTTGTGCATAATGCATCAAGTAACCTTTTTCATTCGATTCTCTCTAGTAAAAATTTTGATTTCACTTATGTAATTTAAAGGTGGTTATATGCATAGACCTATGCACAATATAAATATGTGCTTGGACATGACACCTTAAAGAAGACCATTCTAAAAGTGGGCCAGAAGTCCACATGTCATGCATTAGGAGCTGTGCATAATGCATCAAGTAACTTTTTTCATTCAATTCTCTCTAGTAAAAATTTTGGTTTCACTTATGTAATTTAAAGGTGGTTATATGCATAGACCTATGCATAATATAAATATGTGCTTGGACATGACACCTTAAAGAAGACCATTCTAAAAGTGGGCCAGAAGTCTACATGTCATGCATTAAGGGCTGTGCATAATGCATCAAGTAACCTTTTTCATTCAATTCTCTCTAGTAAAAATTTTGGTTTCACTTATGTAATTTAAATGTGGTTATATGCATAGACCTATGCACAATATAAATATGTGCTTGGACATGACACCTTAAAAAAGACCATTCTAAAAGTGGGCCAGAAGTCCACACATCATGCATTAGGGGCTGTGTATAATGCATCAAGTAACTTTTTTCATTCAATTCTCTCTAGTAAAAATTTTGGTTTCACTTATGTAATTTAAAGGTGGTTATATGCATAGACCTATGCACAATATAAATATGTGCTTGGACATGACACCTTAAAGAAGACCATTCTAAAAGTGGGCCAGAAGTCTACATGTCATGCATTAGGGGTTGTGCATAATGCATCAAGTAACCTTTTTCATTCAATTCTGTCTAGTAAAAATTTTGGTTTCACTTATGTAATTTAAAGGTGGTTATATGCATAGACCTATGCACAATATAATTAAAGAAGACCATTCTAAAAGTGGGCCAGAAGTCCACATGTCATGCATTAGGAGCTGTGCATAATGCATCAAGTAACTTTTTTCATTCAATTCTCTCTAGTAAAAATTTTGGTTTCACTTATGTAATTTAAAGGTGGTTATATGCATAGACCTATGCACAATATAAATATGTGCTTGGACATGACACCTTAAAGAAGACCATTCTAAAAGTGGGCCAGAAGTCCACATGTCATGCATTAGGGGCTGTGCATAATGCATCAAGTAACTTTTTTCATTCAATTCTCTCTAGTAAAAATTTTGGTATCACTTATGTAATTTAAAGGTGGTTATATGCATAGACCTATGCACAATATAAATATGTGTTTGGACATGACACCTTAAAGAAGACCATTCTAAAAGTGGGCCAGAAGTCCACATGTCATGCATTAGGGGCTGTGCATAATGCATCAAGTAACTTTTTTCATTCAATTCTCTCTAGTAAAAATTTTGGACTTATGTAATTTAAAGGTGGTTATATGCATAGACCTATGCACAATATAAATATGTGCTTGGACATGACACCTTAAAGAAGACCATTCTAAAAGTGGGCCAGAAGTCTACATGTCATGCATTAGGAGCTGTGCATAATGCATCAAGTAACCTTTTTCATTCAATTCTCTCCAGTAAAAATTTTGGTTTCACTAATGTAATTTAAAGGTGGTTATATGCATAGACCTATGCACAATACAAATGTATGCCTGAACATGACACCTGACTGAAGACCATTCTAAAAGTGGGCTAGAAATCCACATGTCATGTATTGGAAGCTGTGCACAATGCACCAAGTAACCTTTTTCTATCGAAATCAAACAAAGGTCGAAGGGCCGTTCGATTAATTAAGGGGCATAGATCTAGACTTCTTTGTTCGGTTAATAGCATAGCTCTTTCCATAACTTTTGGCTATTTCTTTATGTCGAAATTTGAGTGGCCTAGGCCAGCTACTTTCGTGCACAGACATAGATTCATTCTTCCTAACTGGTCTAGCCTCAAAACCCTTATCGGGTTGGTCGAAAGTCCACCTTGACATCTAGAAGTGTTTTCACACCATTGACAGACATAGACACATCCCTATCCAAGTGTTTTTTGAAAGAAGTGAACTCGTCAAGCTCTTACGGAATCAAGGTTTGACGGATGAATTTCATTTTCATTGATGGCACTAAAGGTCACTAGTCAGACAAATAGTTTGAAGTGCCGATCAAAAGCGGAATGGAATGCTATTCTTCAGATTTCAGGAAATGATTGTGATTCCGTTCTGGATGTCTTAGATTCTGTGCTTTTTCTTAGGGACAGAGTTCAAGATACGTTAAAGAATTTGTCTTCAAATCTCTTTATTAGGAAGTTCAAGATAGGTTAAAGAATTTGTCTTCAAATCTCTTTATTAGGATGTTCAAGGCTAACATAAAATCTCTAAATAATTAATTATTTTATTCATACAAATAATATTGAAGAATTACATACAAGAGGAAAATACTGGGATATATTACATGGCCGAACATGTGATTAACTAATAATGGAAGACATAGACATTGTACTCGACAATGGCGTCACCCGTGTTTGCATTAAACCAGCGAGTCCTCGCAAGGGCGTAGCCACGGGCCATCCTGAACAGACCGCTACCACCCACCACCGGCATCTCCCTTAGTCTGTGCATCACCGCGTTCCTCCCCAGAATGCTGAGGCTGCTGCCGTTGTACTTCCCCTCCATGAACACGTAGTTCACTGCCATGAGCAAGCTCGCTTCCTGCAGCCCGGCCGAAGCGTAGAGCCCCTGGGCTCTTCCCACCAGCTTGGAAGACAACTCGGGCCCTTCCGTCAAGGGGTCGTCGATCATTACAACATCACCAAACCCCGTCGCCGAGGTCCGGTTCCTAGCTCCGGCAACGGGTACGGCAGTCGCATTCCGGCCGCTGAGGATGTCGTGGAAGTAGAAATGGAGGTGGGACATCTTCTCCTTCTGTGGCCTGTGAAGTACTCCATGACTATGAACCAGTTTGGCATCCACTGCTACGGCAACGAGGAAGAAGAAGCTAAAGAGGAAGATAGTGGCTGAGCGTTTTGGAAGAAGGGAATACGCCATTGCGTTGGCTTTGCAGTGAAACAGGAAAACCGATGATGAAGAGGCATGCACTGCAGGTAGTATTTATAGAGAGAGAGATCTATAACTCATGGCGTCGTTTCTAGAACATGAGGACTTTTCAGTATAGAAATTTATGAATGAGAATTTGGAAACTCGAAAAGAAAATGCGAACAGAGAGGAGTAGAAAAGGCAATGGCGTTGTGTTTGATCAATTCATCGATCGAGATTGAATTCTTTCTCTTGTTCTCTTTCTAACTCATGGTCTTGGAAGCTGACCTGACCATCCTTTAGTTTGAATCATGACCACAAGTTGATAGCGAACGATAGACCACAAGTCTGAGTTTGGTAGATCTCCCAACATCGGGCACGTGTTGACTAGAGCATGACTTCATATGCACCAGATAATATTCAAAGATTGTAGTCTGCCTTTGGAACACAATAGCTCAAAAAAAACTAGAGATCGACTTCAGCTTGAATTTAAGTCGAGCCTCATAGAACAGCTCAAGCTCGACCAGAATACTCGGTGTTAAACTCGAGTTCAACTCATTTAGATCGTTGTTGTTAACAAGTTTTATTAGTTTTTTTTTTTAATTGTCAACTTGTTTAACTCGATAATTAATTTACGTAATTCAACTACGATCAATCGAATTTATGTAGTCAGGCATAACAAAGCTTAAATGAGTCGATGTCTTACAACTTGAATTCGATTTGATTAACATTTTGAATATACATTTAAACTTGAACTTGACTGGTTTATAATTAGTTGAGCTCGAGTCAATTTTTTTGAGTGAGTTATACTCAAGCTCGAGTCAATTCATTGTATAGCCCTAAGAATATAGCGAGTAAATTTAGTTGAACTGCAGTTTAAATCGTTTAGAAAGGGCTGTGTACGGTGCTATGTAGATCTTAGTCTTCATATGTAGAGTTGCTTTAGGAATAGTCAACCTTGGCGTCTTTAAAATATGACATGTATAGGATATTTTATGGCATTTAAGATATTGATGAATATAAAAATGTCAAATATTCCTATTCTTTGTAATAATATAACATGTTTACGAGGAGAGAACATGATTTTGAAGTCGATTTTGATTAAAGAAAAACAAACTTGGGCATTTACAAAATTTATGCATGCTTCTGAAAAAATTTCACAAATAAAGCCGGTGTATTTATTTATTTTTTTGTTCGTTTACAGAAAATTAGACCGCAAGCTACTAAATGCTTTTTGGAACTTAAACATTTTGTTCGAAAATTTTGCAAAACTAAATTATGTTATTGATTTTTTTTCAATTTAAGTAGAAAATATTTTACAACCACTTGTAAAAATGCATTTTCTTTGTGGAAGGGGAGGATAAAAGGTCAAAGTCTCTTTCTTGTTTCGTATCCTCCACGTTCATGGCTGCTGGCATGAGTCCCTCAGTTTCTCAAGCTTAAAAAAGTGGAGTTCGAACATCAACTTGATTTATTGAGTCGAGCTCGAGCTGACATTATCTAGCTTGCCTCGAGCTTGAGCCCAGTTATCCATGAATGGAGTCGAGCTGGACCCAGGCTGGTGTTCAGCCTTATTAAAACTTATATATATTTGACCAATCATTTCCTAACCAGGCTTGAAATATGGAATGATTGCATCCAGAAATGGAAGAAAATTTTGAACATTTCTTGCGGTCCCATCTAAGGACGTACGGTGTGAAGAGGGAAAAGAATATGGCTTGAAAATGTGTACACCCAGTGGCCCCACGCAACCCTTGAACAATCAACGGCAGCACCCAGGTCTCCCAGCCGGGTCTCATCTTTTTTTATCATCAAATACAAAAAAAAAAAAAAAATTGTCTTCTACAGCAGTTAAGTTATATGATATATATATATATATACTGCTCGCATTTTTCACCCATGTGAGCGCCCAGGTCTCCGAGTCGGGTCACATTTTTTTTTATCAAAAAAAAAAGGTTGTCTTCAACAACAGTTAGTTTATATGATGTAGACACTTTTGGATATATATATATATATATATATATATATATATATATATATATATATATATATATATATATATATATATATATATATATATATATATAAAATGGATAGTCAATATGCCACATGAAAGAAAGATGCCAATATGTCACATGGGTGAGAGATGCGAGTGCGAGAATGTGTGCAGATGTAGGTACCAATGGTGTGCACATTCCAGAAAATGGTTGTGGGAGTGTGGTGAAATATTTATTTTTATTATAAATATATATATATATATATATATATATATATATATATATAATATTTATATATAATTATATGGTTGTTTCTTAGAAGTATTTGTTCAATTTTTGACTTTTATTATTATAAATCAAGGTTCATGAGAAGGCTATTTTAATCCAAAAATTTAAAGGATGCTGATTCTTTTTAAAAAATTATACATATATAATGTTATGCATTTATAGTTTTTTTCTCATAAAATCATTTTTTAAGAATATTGATAGACTAATTAAACTGGTAGACTTGCGTACTCGCCAGGCATTTAGCGTGTGCATATGGATGGAAAAAGGAAAAATGAAGAACACTGTGCATAAAGTGAAGAAAATAAACAACTAAAAAGTAAAAACGAAGTCGTGCTCATTTTTTATCCCAATCTAAGTCATCCCCACTTGCACTTTTCTTTTTCGCCTTCATGGGTACTTTCGGTGAAAGTCTCACGTTGGAGAATTAATTAGGGGCAGATTTAACTTTTTTTTTTTATTAAAGGACACTAATTATAAAATGATAAACTTCTAGAGAGTGTTTGACAATAAGAATACTTATTCCAATGTGCTACGAATTTACTTCAAAATTTGGCTTACATTCATATGACACTTGAGGTAAATTCATGAAACTAATACGGTTAGTCGAGAGAGAGAGAGAGATGCTAAAATGACTTGTTACTATAAGCAAAATGGGCATCAAAAGAACAACAAACGCCACCCAACTGACAAGAGTTATAATTGGGATTCAGAATTCCATGTGATCAGCCATGGCTTCTTTTAATTAATAATGGACGACATAGACATTGTACTCTACTGTGGCATCTCCCGTGTTTGCATCAAACCAGTGAGTCCTCGCAACGGCGTAGCCACGGGCCATCCTGAACAGACCGCTACCACCCACCACCGGCATCTCCCTCACTCTCTGCATCACCGCGTTCCTCCCCAAAATGCTCAGGCTGCTGCCGTTGTACTTCCCCTCCATGAACACGTAGTTCACTGCCATGAGCAAGCTCGCTTCCTGCAGCCCGGCTGAAGCGTAGAGCCCCTGGGCTCTTCCCACCAGCTTGGAAGACAACTCGGGCCCTTCCGTCAAGGGGTCGTCGATCATTACAACATCACCAAACCCCGTCGCCGAGGTCCGGTTCCTAGCTCCGGCAACGGGTACGGCAGTCGCATTCCGGCCGCTGAGGATGTCGTGGAAGTAAATGTAGGTGGGACATCTTCTCCTTCAGCGGCCTGTGGAGTACTCTTTGACTATGAACTAGTTTGGCATCCACGGCCGCGGCCAGAAGGAAGAGGAAGCAGGAGAAGAAGATGGTGGTGGAGCATTTTGGAAGGAGGGGAGACGCCACTGTCGTGGCTTTGGCAGAGAAGCTGATGTTGGGGAGGCATGTCTGTGTTTGATGGAGTCGGAATTTATAGACAGGCAGAGGGAAAATGAGAAAAAGAGAGAACGAGACTTTTGCTTTCAATAATGACCACGAAATTGCAACATTTGTTTTGACATGCTTTTATCAAACTGATTTGTTTGATTGTTGTTTTTGTTGAATACATTTGAGAGCTTGTTTTCTATTTCTAATCAATTTTTACATATTTTTTAGTTTAAAAGATATTTTTTTGGTCGACTGACAAATTCAGCAGAATCACATGCGTCGTGCAGAAAAATAAATGATTCTTTGGTTTCTAGAACATGAAGACCTTTGTGTAAAAGCAGCAAGGCACTGAGTGGGGTAGGAACAGAGTGTACGTTTGCGTATTGACTGGGACAGGCTGCTCATCTTGTCCATTGACTTGAGGAGGACCCCTCTCTCTCTCTCTCTCTCTCTCTCTCTCTCTCTCTTTTTCTCAGCATTGTATTGTATATTTCTTCTTTCTTCTTCTGTTTTTGCGGTTTGTTTTTTTGCGGATTGTTTTTTGTACATGTGAGACATCTTGTCCCCAAATTTTGCTATATATTCTCATTTTATCGGCTCTCTCTCTCTCTCTCTCTCTCTCTCTCTCTCTCTCTCTCTCTCTCTCTCTCTCCTAGTGTACAAAATTTGCCAACATTTAGTGAAATCATCTTTAAAATAACATTTAGTGCCAATTCTAATTAAATACCAGAATTTTATATGATTTTAATGAAATTAAACATCTGGTCTTATAGAATGTTATAGAGAGTTGGTTTAGTAGAGGCAAGCGAGAGAAGTATTTCATCTTACCGTTTAAGGGAGAACCATCTAAGCCCTTCCATTGTCGTGCTTTGTATGATTCAAAACTGTACTGGTGCGCATCTGGTTTATATGACAGAGACGCAACTCTCGAACACCGTAACTCCGTAAGGGCTTGGTTTCAAAAATCCAGCGGCATATATGAACTCAACAATTCGACATATAGAGGAGTACTTCACAAGGAAAAACAAAAACAAATTAGATGCAGAAATCGAATCTTATAACATCTTAAAATTTAACAGCCAGCCGTAGATTTCTCGACTCATAAAACTTAATCTACACATTAAATTTTCAAGATTGAGTTTTGTTCTTATATTTCCGCATATTTTACATATATTTATATGATAAGGTCTATATGTAAACACTTAGAAGGCATATTTAGAGAAATGATATACAAGAATTCTTATATTCTTTACATGAAAAAAAATGTGATATAAGGGATATATATATTGAATGGTGACTGTTGCATCACTTAGCTATGACCATCAAATCTAACATGATTGACGGTTAAGAAAAAAAATAAAGAGAAAATTAATTTTGATCTGTGTCTGAGGACGTCGTTAATATATAATATTCAGCAAGAAAAATTGAAACGAGTTAGGTCATGTGAATGCACCTTCTTTCTTTGCTTGAGTCAGGTTTTTCAACTTCCATTCAAGAAGTTGCTATGCGTCCCAAGGGCGGAGTTAAGCCTCTTATGGGCCTTGACACCACCTTAATTTTTTTTTTTAAATTTTCATGTAAATTTTAAAAATTTCACTTGTTCTATATAAAAATTTTGAAAAATGATATTTCGGCCTTAATCAAAATTTAGAAATTTTAATTCGACCCTCATGAAATTTTTTTTCTCCACCCTGATGCGGCCTGCAAAAAAAGAATAGCAAATTTGAATAAATCACTAGACTATAGATCTCTATTCACACCTTTTCTGTTGTTTCTCTTGTAGACTTGTCTTAGAAGTGTTTGGAATGAACTGAGGTAACAAAAGACTAAAATTTTTATAGTGAAAAAAAAAAACATGTTACTAGTTAATCATTAATTATTATTAATTTAAGTTGGGAATTAGTGTGATAAAAGGTCAAAGTACTATCGATAAAAAAAATTCATTAGTTTGGATTAGTTAGCCTTTTCGATTATATCAATATCTAGAACTGTTTGCAAGTTTGTATTACTGCAGGTAAAAATTTATTAATCAAGGGAAATGTGTACGTGCTGCGAAAGGTAGGGATAATTTTGAATGTGATGTTTTAGATATAGTACTGCAAAAAGATAGTTTTTTTATTGAGACAGGGCAGAGCCAGAATTTTTTACTTAATTTGAGTATTGGGAGTACCTTTGGATTAACCCTTGTTTGGATGGAGGGAAAGGGAAGGAATGAGAAGGGTGGAAAGGAAATGGAAAGAGAGGGAAAGAGAATGAGAAAGAAAGAAGTGATTATAAAGTCTCTTTGGATAAAAAAGAAAGAATTGTTAAAATCTTTGGATTACATAAAGGAAAGGAAAATATATAATTTATATTGCTTACAATAATACCCTTGTCGAGGAAGGGGGAGTCGTGAACGGTGTGGTAAAAATATAGACAAAAAATAGAAGAGAGATGAACTTGAAGAAGTTTTTTTTGTTGTCATGGTTTACGTGAATGTTGGTAAAAAGAGACTCGGGATCGAAAAAATGCTGTTAACATAAAACCTTGTTCTAACATGCACAGAGAAAAAGAAATGACATGCACAGCATAAAACCATATGTCTTTCCTTTACATTCCTTTGCAACCAAATAAGTTTTGGACTTTCCTTTCATTTCCATTCTACTTAATTAATCAAACGATTGATTGTTCTTTTCTTCCCTTTCTCTTCATCCAAACAGTGCGTAAAGGAAGTTCGTCTTTCTTTGTACTAAATTTAGTTTGACAGAATATAACAGGATAAGTTTTGAGGTAAAATATGGAAGTAGCTAGACACATGCTGTCTGGATAGAAAATCAAAGGCAGTAATATAATGATTTATTCTTTGTAAAGTAGGGATAAAAGTAGTAGGATATATATTATACTTCTGCGCTTTTCTAGTCAATATTCTCAGTTTGTAATACTTTACATCAAACTTAATGTGTTTTGCAATATGCAGCGATAAGGTAATTGATCATGTTGTCAACCCTAATATTTTTACAATGTGGTTAACTGTATGGATCATATTGTTTTTAATAAATTTTCTAAGAACTAAAAACTATATTTTAATCCATTAATTATGCTAACATCGTAGATATATTGGAGACATAACCTTTACGATTTTTTTTTTCCCCTCTCCTTACATGGGGTTTGGCATAGGTGATCAGTTGATTGCCTGGTAGGTAAATCACTCATGGAGGTGAAAAGGATGGCTGGGTCATGGCCTCTTTCAGTTTTTAAAATATTTAAATTGACATGTATAAATTTTTTTAAAAATTTCCCTTAGTTTTCTATAAGAATTTTCAAAAAAATATATTGGCCTCTTTACGCAGTTCTATTTTTTAAAAAACTGGACTTTTCACAATAAAAGGTTTAGTTTCACTTTTATAATTTAAAGGTGGTTATATGCATTGACCTATGCACAATACAAATGTGTGACTGGGCATGACACTTGAGCCAAGACCATTGTAAAAGTGGGCTAGATGTTCACATGTCATGCATTGAGAGTTGTGCACAATGCAAAGTAACATTTTAGCTTCAAATCTCTTTATTATGATGTTCAAGAAAAAGTTTTGGTTTCACTTCTGTAATTTAAAGGTGGTTATATGCACGAACCTATGCATAATACAAATATGTGTTGAACATAACACCTGAGTCAAGACCATTCTAAAAGTAGGCCAGAAGTCCACATGTCATGCATTGGGGGCTATGCAATGTGCACCAAGTAACCTTTTTCCTTCAAATCTCTTTATTAGGATGTTCAAGTAAAAATTTTTATTTCACTTATGTAATTTAAAGGTGGTTATATGCATGCATACACCTATGCATAATAAAAATGTGTGCCTCGACATGACATATGACTAAGTGGGTCAAAAGTTCAGATGTCATGCATTTGGGGTTGTGCACAATGCACCAACGTCGAAATCAAATAAGGTCGAAGGGCCGTTTGATTCATTAAGAGGCATAGATCTTGACTTCTTCCTTCTGTCAATAGCATAGTTCTTCCCTTTGAGAATCTAGGTACGGTAGCAACAAACCTTTTGGCTATTTCTTTACATTGAAGTTGAGTGGCCTAGGCCAGCTACTTTAATGTGTAAAAAGAATCCAATAAAGACACATGATCTCCACCGCACATCAAGATCTGAACGAGTTACCTCGTCCAGCCTCAAAACCCTAAGCGGGTTGGTCAAAAGTCCATCTTGACATCTGAAAGTGTTTTCACACCATGGACTGAATCTTCAGATTGCGAGAAGTGATCGTGATTCCATTCCCGACGTCCTAGATGTAGTTCTTT
Source organism: Nymphaea thermarum (assembly GCA_011799765.1). Lineage (NCBI taxonomy): Eukaryota > Viridiplantae > Streptophyta > Magnoliopsida > Nymphaeales > Nymphaeaceae > Nymphaea > Nymphaea thermarum. The sequence continues at coordinate 285,154 of JAANDH010000190.1, read as the reverse complement.
TTCTTATGGGCGGAGTTCGAGATAGAGCCTTCAAATCTCTCTATAGGATGTTCAAGAGTAACTTAAAATCTCTAAATAATTAATTATTTATTCATACGAATAATAATAAAGAAGGGGAGACGCCATTGCGTTGGCTTTGATGTGAAACAGGAAAACCGATGATGAAGAGGCATGCACAGCAGGTAGTATTTATAGAGAGAGAGATCTATAAAGTTTTGCTTTACATGCTTAATTCCTGATTATCTTTGGCGTCGTTTCTAGAACATGATGACTTTTCAGTACAGAAATTTATGAATGAGAATTTGGAAACTCGAACAGAAAATGCGAACAGAGAGGAGTAGAAAAGGCAATGGCGTTGTGTTTGATCAATTCATCGATCGACATTGAATTCTTTCTCTTGTTCTCTTTCTAACTCATAGAACAGCTCAAGCAAACGATAGACCTTCGTCGAATTAGCACTGTCTGAGTTTGGTAGATCTCCAAAAATCTGGCACGTGTTGACTAAAGCATGACTTCACATGCAAATATTCAACGATGCGCATTGACTCGAGGACATGAGACTTCTTCCTTGAACCCAATGGGTTGCATACGAGCCGAGTCTTAGCTCGAGCAAATTTTTTTAAAAAGCTAGAGCTCGACCTCAGCTTGAGTTTAAGTGGAAGAGTCAACCTTGGCGTCTTTAGGATATGGCATGTATAGGATATTTTATGGCATTTAAAATATTGATGAATATAAAAATCCCAAATATTCCTATTTTATAATAAATATAACATGTTTACACGGAGAGAACATGATTTTGAAGTGGATTTTGATTAAGGAGAAACAAATTGGGCATTTACAAAATTTAAGCATGTTTCTGACAAAAATTCACAAATAAATCCGATGTGTTATTTTTTTTCTTTGTTGATTTACAGAAAATTAGGCCGCAAGTTTCTAAAAGCCTTTTGATGCTTAGACACTTTGTTCGAAAATTTTGCAAAACTACAGCATGCTATTGAAGTTTTTTCAATTTAAGTAGAAAATATTTCTACAACCACTTGTAAAAATGCATTTTCTTTTTGTGGAAGGGGAGGATAAAAGGTCAAAGTCCCTTTCTTGTTTCATATCCTCCACGTTCATGGCTGCTGGAATGAATCTCTCAGTTTCTCGAGCTTAAACAAGTGGAATTCGAACTTTGTTTATTGAGTCGAGCTCGAGCTGACATTATCAAGGTTGCCTCAAATCTCAGATCCAAGACTCTCAAACTTGGCTTATGATAAACGCAAAGCAAAGTAATCGTTGTTGCTCGTTGAATGGACAGGGCTAATGGACAACCTTGTTAATTGATTCAAATTGGATACATAGGGTCTGGATCCAGACCCATTCTCCATGGAGAAGGAAAGTTTTGGAACCGTACTCGCCAGGCGTTTAGCGCGTGCATACGGATGGAAAAAGGAAAGACGCAGTCCTCTTCTGTTTTTATCCCATTCTAAGTCGTCCCTCCCTTCACTTTTCTTTTTCTCTTTGATGGGTACTTTGGGTGAAAGTCTCCCAGTATCTTTCACTTCTTAGAATCAAGTTCAATTCAGGGGCAGATCTAAAAATGTTTCATTAAAAGATACTAAATATGAAATATTAAATTTTTAGAGACTGTTTGGCAATAAGGATATCATGTAAGCGTACATGAATCTACCTCAAAATGAGGTACATTCTTGGGATATTTGTTTTAATGTTCTAAGAAATTACCTAAATTTTTGAAGTATAAGAACATCATGTAAGCTTACATGAATTTACCTCAAAACTTGTTTTAGTGTTTCATGAAAGCAAGTACACTTTGTTCCTAATGTGGACCTGCCTTTATATATATATATATATATATAGAGAGAGAGAGAGAGAGAGAGAGAACCGATAATAAGGGAATTTGTACCAAAATTTGGGGACAAGAAGTCCCCTAATACAAAAACAGTCGCAAAACAAAAGCAAAAGACAAAATATACAATACAATGAACAGTAGAACAAAATAAGAGGGCTGGAGAGAGAGTGGTGAGTCGGAGCGGCACAATCACCCAGTCCCGCCCGTATGCAGGGGGTCGTCCCCTTGAGGTCACTCTTGTTGTTTGCTCTTTCTTGACTGCGGCCTCTGTTGCCTTGACATCTACCATTTCGTCACCCCTAGTCAGCTCATCTCCCTCTGTTGCCAATTCCTTGATTTTTACCATTGTTACCGGTTCCCCTCTGCCCCCTCTACCACCCAGATCCTCCTCCTTTGCCCATCTACTGTGTTTTTCCTCTGTTTCCTTTGGTTGTAGTTTTACCACCGACTTGTCTTCCGGGCTCAGTCGTGACTGTCCTCGCAACCCCGCCTGCCTACCCCTTCCCCCTATTAGCCCTGCCCCCACCCACTTCCCTTTTGTCGATACTTATTCCTCTAACCTGATTCCTGATTCTGCGTCCACCACTACCCTCTCGCCCTCCCCTCTCTCTCCTGCTCGGTTGCCTAGCCCCACCACTGGACCCGTTGTTTGTCCTTTCATGCCCGATAGGTTGCCTCTTGTCCCTCCTTTGTTAGATGTTGAGCTAGGCATCTTCCTTTCGGATGCGTTTGCCGCTCTTAAGGTCTCTCTCCTACATGAGCAAATTGATATCCTACGTGCTTCTTTTGTTGCCGTTGTTGAGCTGGCCTCCCTATCCAGCCTAGCCAGGCTGCGGTGGGAATCGCATAGGATTGGGGCTTCCGCGGCCTCCATCCTCCCTCCCGGTGCTGCTAGGCCAGGCGTACATTGCTTAGCGTGGTTTCCCAATGAGGGTTGCGTGTTGGAATGTGCGAGGCCTGAGTGCCCGTTATAGGCGTAGATATTTCTCTTCTTGGGTCCGACAACACGGACCTTCAGTGCTTATCGTGGTTGAGACCAAACTATCTATAGTCTCTCATGCTTGTGTTCGTACTCTGATGCGTCAGCCGTCCTTTGGGTTTGTACCGACTAATGCGGCCGCTGGTGGCATCCTGCTCGTTTGGTCTCCGCCTCTTGCAGGGGTTGTTGTGCATGTTGGTAGGTACTCGATCTCAGCTTCTCTTACTGGTCTCTAGCCCAATGGCCTGATCTTAGTTACTGCAGTATACGGCCCTTGCGTTGGGACTTTGCGCGGCCATCTGTGGGTAGCCCTACTGACTCTTCCTCCCCTATCACTTATGGTTCGTCTGTGTCCGCTTTTCACTCGTTCGTTGAAGAGTTTGGTCTCTTTGACGTGCCTCTGAGTAATGGTAAGTTCACCTGGTCCAACAATAGGAATCTTCCTATTCTTCGTAGGTTGGACCGTGTTTTCCTCTCGCCTGAGCTGTTCTCTGCTTTTCCTTCATCCTTCTTCGTTTTAGGACCGAGACACTTGTCTGATCTTGTCCCGCTGCTCCTCTCCCTTCTTCGGGGTAGGGCTGCTGCATGCCAGGTTCCGTTTTAAGCTTTGGTGGCTCCGTGATGATTCCTTTATGGCTGCCATCCCTAGATGGTGGGTTCGCATTGTCTGTGGTAGGTGGGCTGCTTTCAGGCTCTCGCAGAAGTTGCATTCCATCAGGAGGGAGGTCCTCTCCTGGAAGCGCATTTTTTGGAGCGACAAATTCTCTGAGGTAAACGATTCAGATGAAGAGATCTTTTCCATCCAGTCTTCTGACAATATTTCTACGGATCAGTCTTTCCGTCTCCTTTGTCTACAGTGTCTTGCTCAGGAGTGGCGGATTAGGGAGTCCATCCATTGACAGCAGCGTTCTAGGTTAGGTTGGCTTTCGTATGGAGACCATAACTCTAGAATCTTTCACTTGGCTGCGTCGCAGAGGAGTCGTCAGACGTTGCTCCAATCCATGGTTATCGGAAGCAGGGTTTTTCTTGATGATGACATTCTCCCGGCTTTGACCGCTCATTTTCGAGATTTCTACTCTAAGCCCCTTCGCTTCCGTGCCCCGTTGCCGGATTTTTACTTCTTCTCCCTCCCCGTCTCGTGTGCGATCTCTCTTGAGCGGCCTTTCCTGCACAAAGAGATCAAGAACACTGTCTGGGCTCTTGGCTCTGGTAAGGCGCCTGACATTGATGGTTTTCCCATTGAATTTTTTCGCACCTTTTGGGTGGCTTGTAGCGCTGATGTGTTTGAATTTTATGATGAATTAGCCTCTAACTGTGTCTTTCTTAAGGAGTTTAATCAAGCCACCTGTGTCTTGGTGCCTAAGCATTCTAACCCTACGGACGTCGCTCACTTTCGCCAGATCTTCATCTTAGGCACTCTTTACAAGATTTGCTAAGTTGCTTTCCTTACAGCTTGTGCCTGTTTTGTCATCCATCATTAACCCCTTCGAGGTTGCTTTCATCAAGGGTCGGCCTTTGTAGGACGCTGTCATCATCGCCAATGAGGTTGTTTATTCCCTATACTGTTTGCGTCTTCCTTCCTTCATCCTTAAGTTGGACATCTCTAAGGCTTTTAATTCGAACAGTTGTGAGTTTCTTTCTAACCTCCTCATGCGCCTTGCTTTTGGTCCGTTGTTTAGGCATTTGATCATTTCGCTTGTCACTGGGGCCCAACTATCGGTCTCCTTCAATGGGTTACGTGGCGATTTCTTTTGTCTAGGTCGTGGCCTCCGTCAGGGTTGTCCATTATCACCGTTGCTCTTCAACTTAGTTGCTGAGTGCTTTTCAGCTTTATTCCGTCACACTGCGGTCGTAGGCTTCTTCACTCCGCACTCACTGCCCCATTTATAGAACCTCTCTTCCCTTTAGTATGCTGATGATTTTCTCCTGTTTAGCGCTGCTTTGCGCCAACAAATTGTGAGAACTTGGCTTATCCTTCGGGTTTTTGAGCTTATCTCGGGTCTTTCTATTAATTCTCCTAAATGTCACCATTTTCTCATTCAAGCGGATCCCGCCACGGTGCTTCTTGCGGAAGCTTGCTTTGGGTGCAAGGCTACCGGCCTACCTATGGACTACTTGGGTCTTCAAATTTCGTTGTCGCCTCCTGCACCCTCTTTTTGGCATGGTGTGGAGCAGAAGCTCGTTTATCACCTCCAGAGTTGGCAGGAAAAACTGCTTTCCCTCCCGGGTCGTATCACTCTTGCTAAGCACTGTCCTGCGTCTGTCCCCCTCCATGCTCTGACGGTCTTTCGACCTCCGGTGGCTGTTCTTAAGAGGTTTGACAAGATCAATCGTAATTTTATCTGGGATAGTGATCGGCCTTCGGATCGCCTCGCGCATTGGGATGTGGTTGCTCTTCTGCGTCTTCTTGGGGGTGCTGGGATTACCAACCTTAGTCAGGCTTATGAGTCTTTTTTGTGTTCTTGGTGGTGGCGTCTAGCAACTGAGCACTTTCCTGTCACCTTGTTCATTTGCTCAAAATTTGACATTCCTCCCCTTAATGTTTGGAGTACTTCCATCTCTCACACCTCTCCAACCCATTTTTAGTGCGACCTGCTTTCTGCACTTCCTCTCTTCCTCTGTCTTGCTGATCTCCCATCGTTCGCATCCCCATCTTGGCCCCTTTCACCTTCCCGTCATTTCACCTTTTCTTCTTGCTACCTGGTATCCTTTGGTTCTTCCGTGAAATCGCTCCCTCCCTGATCCCTTTGATCCCCTGGCCCTTCTCCTCGTGCCACTACTTTTTGTTTGGCTTCTTCTTGTTGCTACATCAACACTTTTGATCACTTGCAGCGTCTTGACATCAGTTTAGCTAACCAGTGTTCCCTCTGTCTTGTCGCGGTTGAGTCTCGGGTCCACCTTTTTACCTCTTGTCTTTTTTTCTTTAGTGTTCTTACCTCTTCCTGGTCCTCCCTTGTTAGTAGCCTTTCGGATCCACTCTCCATTTGTCTGTTTTTCCTCTTCTGTCCTTCTTCCAGCCTGGCGGTTTCCTGGGGTCGTGTATGGAGGTTGTAGACCATTTCAGCTTGGTGGCGCATTTGAGAAGAGCGCAACAACAGGGTCTTCACGGACACCTTCTATCCGTCGGAGTCTGTGGCTCGTCTGTACAGGAGGATGTTCATTTTGCTATGCGACTACAACGTTGTCCTTCGTTTGTGTCGCCAAGATCAGCATGAAAATCAAGCAGCACCGGGTCGGGGCATCGTGCGGTGTTCGCGCGTGAACCCTCAGCTCGCAAAGAATAAAAAGAAAGGGGCAAGCAAAGTACCTCGGGGGAGCGTGGCAGAGAGAAGACAAAACTCCATGGAGAAGGCGAGGCTGGCTCCTGCGGTGAGAGAAGCAAGGGCAGGAGATGCGACGACGGTAGCTTGGGAAGCGGAGAGCACTGGTGCGACAGACCACCTGGGATGAAGATCCGTGGGACCTCTACCGAGAAAGGCGGGCCCCATGTGCCAGGAAAAGCAAGACCGGAACAAGGAAGCTTAATAGAGCCAAAGAAAATAGTGCTAACATCCAAAGAACCGATGAACAGCTGGCAGAGAAACCCGTACCCAAAAGGAGGAAGCAACCGCAACAAAACCATGTTGTCGACCAAAAAGTCACGAATCATTCTGACAAGCAGAAAAACCACAGTTAGAACACGTGCCGGCTCGATGACCGTTCAAGGTAGCACACTTCTGACACCACCATTGGCCCCATCTGACGTGGATAGAAGTGCCAGACCCAAGAAGGTGACGAAGTCTGGAAGCACGATGGGAAGAGGGGACACACCAAGGTGAGGGGGCTGGCCTACCAACAGAGACCACTCTTGGGCACCTAGGCCGCAACGAACAATCACTCATGTGCAAAAGAAGAAACGAACAACGCGCAGGTGGGAGGAATGCTTGGAGGAGGTCGCAAGCGTCTTGAAGCTGAAGCGAGTCGGTGAAGTCACAACTGAAGATGGTGGACTGCCAACTGAAAGACAACACCAAAGCCTGATGGACCCCCTCAGGCGAGAAAAGGAAGCTGACCGACAAAGCAACCGATTAAGAGGGAGAGGGTTACCCGGCTTGATACCACAAAGGCTGGTACCACCAACCTAAAACCCCCTTGGGGGGTCACAAAGGCGGACGAGGAAAGAGGTTGGCTATGACACCCACCTTGTGCAAGAGCAAAGTAGCAGGTCCAAAGCAACGATGCCTGGAGGTGCGCAGGCGAGCAGGAGGGATGTGAGGAGACAGGTAGGCCAGAGAGACGGGCAAGCAGGTTGGACCTTCTTGTGAAAATGGCAAGAGATGAGACGAGCGCTGAACGAGATCAAGAAGAGAAAGAAACAAGTTGAGCACAGAGAGAAGGGAAATAGAGAGAAAGAGAAGAGAGGAAGAGAACAGTATGTATCTTTGATTGATCTTTCACACATATATACAAAAAATTGTACACGATTTCAACAACCTTTGGCTTATCTTATCCCACAGCTTTCGAGTTCATCCAACGCTCTCTTTACGCAAGTTCATCCAAATGAAATGCCTATCGTTTAAGATAAGCAGCAAATAAGGAGGAGATGAGATGAGGAAAATCTTTTTTAACACTCCCCCTCAAACTGAGCGTAGAGATTTCTTATGCTTAGTTTGGATAGCAGATAGTTAAATGATTCCTTGCCTAAAGCCTTAGTGAATAAATCTGCCAACTAATCTTTGCTCTTAATGTAACTGGTTCTCACTAGACCTTGATTTATTTTTTCTCGTACCACATGACAGTCTAAATCTATATGCTTGGTACGTTCGTGAAAAACTGGATTGGCTGCAATATGCATCGCAGCCTGATTGTCACAATATAGATTTGCTGGTTGTCAATGTCTCACGCCTAGATCCATCAACAAGAACTTTAACCAAGTCACTTCACATACTGCATTTGCCATTGCCCTATATTCTGCTTCTGCAGAGGAGCGAGATACTGTGGGCTATTTTTTTGTCTTCTATGAAATTAGAGAATCACCAAGGAGAACACAGTAACCAGTTACCGACCTTCGCGTTTCATGACATGCCGCCCAATCAGAGTCACATAATACACTCATTTGAAGATTGGTTTGTTTACTAAGTAGAATGGCTTGTCCTGGCTTCAACTTGATATACTTGACCACTCTTAATGCAGCTTGAAGATGTATTTCACGTGGTGTTTGCATGAAGTGACTTAACAAGTGAACTGCAAATTGAATATCGGGCCTTGTTATACTTAAATAGATTAGCCGTCCTACCTCTGTATGTAGTCGGATCTCTTAGCAACTGACTTTGTGTGGAGTCGAGTCTGTGCTTTTGTTCCATTGGGAATTCTACTGGCTTGAAACCCAACATACATGTTTCGCTTATAATGTCGAGAGCATACTTTTGCTGTAAAACATAAATTCCTGCGCTTGAGCGAGCAATTTCTAGACCCAAAAAATATTTAAGAGTACCAAGATCTTTCATACGAAATTTCTGACATAAAAACTGCATAAATTTGCCAATCTGCTCCTTGGTGTTGCCCGTAATAATAAGGTCATCCACATAAACAAGAACAACAACAAAAAATTGACCTTGTTTGTAAGTGAATAATGTGTGATCTGCCTTTGATTGACTGAATCCAAACTCCACCAGTGTCAATGATAACTTGTGAAACCAATTTCGAGAAGACTGTTTGAGACTATAGAGAGATTTATGTAATTTACATACTAGATTCTCCCCCTTACGGTCATATCCTGGTGGAACTTGCACATAGACTTCTTCAAGTAAATCACCATGAAGAAAGACATTATTCACATCCATTTGGTATAGTAACCAATAATTTGCCGCAGCGACTGAAAGTAAAGTTCGGACAGTTACCATTTTTGCGACTGGTGCAAAAGTTTCATTGTAGTCGAGTCCTTCCTGTTGGGAATAGCCATTGGCAACCAGTCGTGTCTTGTGTTGCTCAATAGTACCGTCTGATCTGAACTTGATTTTGAAAACCCACTTACAACCGATGGGCTTAACTCCTTTTGGCAAGGTGGTCATTGTCCAAGTGTTGTTTTTCTTTAGTGCACTAATTTATGAGTTCATTGCCTCCTGCCACTTCCTATGTCCAACTACGTTTTCAAAGGTTTTTGGTTCAGATGTGGACACTATGGCGGCTAAGAAATGATTGTGTTGAGGAGAGAAACGAGAAAGTGAAATAAAGTTAGAAAGAGGATACCTGGTGCCTTTCATTTCACTGGACGTCGAGACACCATTGATCGAGGGAGCCAAAATAAGAGAGCAATAGAAATCCCGCATCCAAGTAACTGGCCGTTTTGGACGAGTGGATCTTCTTAACGATTCGGTGGGCTCAGGTTCAGCAATGGTGCTTGATGAACTGGATTGAGGTGGTTGAACAATCTTGCTTGCTGACTCAGGTGATGGGTCATGATCAACAGACACATTTGATGGGTTAGGATTTGGTTCAAGTATAGGTGTATCTGGGCTGCTGTTATCATGAATAACATTATCCAATGGATTAACTTCGTCAACTTGGGTAATTGGCAAAGGTAATACGGGCAAACTTTCATTCTCTCTTTCTTGCTGAAAGGGAAAATATTTTCATAGAAAATGACATCTTGACTAGTAAAAAACTTTTTACTTTCTAGATCATATACTTTGTATGTTTTCTGTCCTTCAGGGTAACCAAGAAATATGCATTTACGAGCTCTAAAATCAAATTTATCTTTACTGTGGTCATTGTTTGTAGCATAACAAAGTGATCCAAAAATACGCAAATGCTTGAAGTTTGGTTTTTTGTTAAACAATTTTTCAAATGGTGACTTTCCTTTCAAGACCGGAGTTGGGATGCGGTTGATTAAGTAAGCTGCTGTTAACACACACTCTCCCCAAAAACGTTTTGGTAAATTTGCGTCAAAACGCAAAGCTCTAGCAATTTCTAAAAGATGTCGATGTTTTCGCTCTACTACTCCATTCTGTTGTGGAGTAGCGACACAACTGTGTTGTTGTAAAGTACCTTGCATTTGAAAAAAAGATTTTATCTCATATGAAAAAAATTCAGACCCATTATCCGAGCGCACATTATTAATACAGACTCCAAACTGATTTTTAATCATGGCAAAAAATTTTTTCATGAGATGAAATGTTTCATGTTTATGTCTCATTAGAAAAACCCATGTAGATCTAGTATAGTCATCAACTATACTTAAAAAATAATATGCTCCAGTGAGAGTGGACTGAGTATACGGTCTCCAAATATCACAGTGTATTAATTCAAAAGGTTTTGATGTTTCAATACTACTTAAATTAAACTTCTAGCGAGTTTGTTTTGCGCGATGACAAGTATCACAACCAATTTGTTTATTCAAATCACAATTTAACCCTATATAAGAATCAACAAGTTTAAGACGAGAAAGAGAAAGATGACCGAACCGCCTATGCCAGAGATCTTGAGAAGAGGACACAGTAAAGCAGCTTCCGGATGAAGTCACTGGATCGAGTTCATATATGCCTTCTCTTTCTTTACCCTGACCAATCGTCGTCCTCGACACCAGGTCCTGCAAGACACAATGGGTAGGAAAGAAAGTTACAGAACAGTTTAGTGCTTTCGTCAATTGACTCACAGATAGTAAGTTTACTTTGAAAGACGGAATATGTAATGAATTTTCAATAGTGAAAGGTGGTAGTTTAACATCACTAGATTGATGAACAGTTATTGTATGTCCATTAGGCAAGTTTATAGGTACTTGACAATTTGTTGGATTTTGAAGTAGAGAGCTATCAGAGACTTGCTCCAAAATCGATAATCCAAGGAAGATGGGATGAACGTATATTACCTGCAAAATTGATAGAGGCAGATGAAGTTTTAACAAGTGATAAGAGTTTATGATACTCATCCATAGTGAATGAAGGTACAACTTCCTTGGAAGATTGACTGTTATTGCCAAAAAAACTAGTACCATCGCTTGCTTGGAGATCCACCGGTCTTTTATTATGATTGGTCGCTGCAAATTATGGTGGCCGAACATTCATGTTTGAAACCACCTTGTGTTTCCTGTCGAGCAGGAGTTGCTGCCTAGAAAATAAGGCGCCCAAAAACTTGAAAAGAGCGACTCCTTCTCAGTAGCACACCACAGAGGAGGAAGGAAATCCCTCTTTAATCAGCAGACCTGGACAGCTTTCTCCCTCACGAACAACCACTGCCACGAGCTTCCAGCTGAGTCCTTTCCTTGATCGCACCTCAGCTCACAAAAGAACGCGAGATCATAATCTTTATAAAAACAAGAAGTGAGGTAAATCAATAAGGTTCTGCACTTCACCGAATTTCAATTGGACCCCTATTTCTGTGTTAAATTAGGGGGAGCAATCACCGAATTGGTGCCGGTGAACACCTCTTCAATCAGCAGCTCAGGACCAGAAGAGGATGCGACCGGAGGGGTGAGTGCCGAGTGGGAAGCAGAAGAGCTACTGGATCGGGATCTTGCTGCGACGCCAGAGCCAGCGGGTATCGCGAATCTCTGCGGCCGTGGACACGCTCAGCCCCACGAAGATCGTCAGGGAGACGAGAGCCACGGCGAGGCTGTGCAGCGTCGGGAGGAGGGCGAGCGGGACGAGGAGGCCGAGCGGGACGCCCAACGGTTCGCCTTGGAACGAGCTCCCCAGCAAGAACGCTTGAAGGATCTTTGGGTGCACAGTCGCAGACAGGGCTCCTTGAAGAGTAGAGTTCTTCCTCCTCGCCCAGATCGATCTCCAAATGGGAGCAGATTAGATTAATAGAATACCAAATCAGAAGTAGACAATAAGAGCATGGTCTAACGTATCAGTAAAGAGGGTTTTTGCCCCAATTTGCTGTGCGAAATCGGGATACTTGGAGGCTCTGCCTCGTTCAGATTTTCTGACGACTTTGCAGCAACATGTTGTGCTCAAGAGGAAGTGCTGCTCACAGAAAAATCCTCAGACCTTCGATTGAGCTGAAAACGGCCAGGACTCTTCAATCGCAGAAAATAGAACATAAGAAGCTTAAGTCATTACTGTCGAACAATGAAGACAGCAGAGAGGATCTTGCTGTTGGAATGTCTGGTGCAGCCATACTGAACCAGCATGATGAGCCCCCTTACATTGACGATGAGTTGCTCTGATACCATGTGAAAAAGGCAAGAGATGAGACGAGCGCTGAACGAGATCAAGAAGAGAAAGAAACGAGTTGAGCACATAGAGAAGGGAAATAGAGAGAAAGAGAAGAGAGGAAGAGAATAGTATGTATCTTTGAGAGGAAGAGAATAGTATGTATCTTTATTGATCTTTCACACATGTATACAAAAAATTGTACACTATTTCAACAACCTTTGGCTTATTTTATCCCACAGCTTTCGAGTTCATCCAAGGTTCTCTTTACGCAAGTTCATCCAAATGAAATGCCTATAAACGTTTAAGATAAACGTTTAAGATAAGCAGCAAATAAGGAAGAGATGAGATGAGGAAAATCTTTTTTAACACTTCTACCCCGGGCTAGCAGGTGGGACAGCGGATGAGGAGACGGGCGTCCTCCTTGGGCGAGCAGACCGGCGTCCACCCCGGGACCTTCTACGTCGGGCGAGCAGGGCGAGAAGACGGGCAACCCCCACAGACGGGAGATAAGGAGACCGAGAGAGAGAGTCCACCACAGTCGGGAGGTGAGGCGTCCACCACAGGCGAGCAGGCGGGGCGAGCAGACTGGCCGGCGAGCAGGGGGCGAGCAGACTGGCCAGCGAGCAGGGGGCGAGCAGACGGGCGGGCGGACGGGAGGGAGAGGGAGCGAGAGAGCAGAGACGGGAGGGACAGAGAGCGAGAGAGCAGAGATGGGCGGGCGGAAGGAAGCGAGAGAGCAGAGACGGGAGGGAGACGTATCGAATCGCTCATCCTCGTCGCCTTCGTTGCAGAGAACGAAGAGCCCTCATAGAGAGAGAGAGAGAGAGAGAGAGAGAGAGAGAGAGAGTTGCTAAAAGGAATTGTTATTGTATAAGCAAAATGGGTATCAGAAACAACAAAAACGCCACCTAACTGACAAGAGTTATGATTGGGATTCAGGATTCCATGTGACCAGCCATGGCTTCTTCTAATTAATAATGGACGACATAGACATTGTACTCTACTGTGGCGTCTCCCGTGTTTGCATCAAACCAGTGAGTCTTTGCAACGGCGTAGCCACGGGCCATCCTGAACAGACCGCTGCCGCCGACCACCGCCATCTCCCTCACCGGCCGCATCGCCATGTTCCTCCCCAGAATGCTCAAGCTGCTGCCGTTGTACTTCCCCTCCATGAACACATAGTTCACTGCCATCAGCAAGCTCAGTTCCTGCAGCCCAGCCAAGGCGTAGAGCCCCTGGGCTCTTCCCACCAGTTTGGAGGACACCTCCGGCCCTTCCGTCAACGGGTCGTCGATCATCACAATATCCCCGAAGCCCGTCAGCGAGGTGCTGTTCTTTGCTCCGGCGACGGTCACGGCAGTCGGGTTCCGGCCGCTGACGATGTCGTGGAAGTAGAAATGGAGGTGGGACATCTTCTCCTTCAGCGGCCTGCGGAGTACTCTTTGACTATGAACTAGTTTGGCATCCACGGCCGCGGCAAGAAGGAAGAGGAAGCAAGAGAGGATGATGGTGGTGGAGCATTTTGGAGGGAGTGAAGACCCCATTGCCGTGGCTTTCACAGAGAGAAGCTGATGTTTGGGGAGGCATGTCTGTGTTTGATGGAGTCGGTATTTATAGACAGAGGCAGAGGGAAAATGAGAAAAAAGGGGGAGCGAGATTTTGCTTTTAATAACGACCATGAAATTCGAAGATTTGTTTTGAGATGCTTTTATCAAACTGATTTGTTCGATTTGATTATTTTTGTTGAATACATTTAAGAGTTTGTTTTCTATTTTTAATCGATTTTTAACATATTTTTTAGTTAAAAAAATACTTTTTTTTTTCGACTGACAAATTCCGCACAATCACATGCTTTCTGGAGAAAAATAAATGATTCTTTCTTCTCTGTGGTTTCTAGAACATGAAGACGTGTGTGTAAAAGCGGCAAGGCGCTGAGTGGGGTAGGAACAGAGTGTCCGTGTTTAATGGTCCATTTTGTCTCTGTCCTTCTTTCTTCTATGGGTTTGGAAGCTGACCTAACCATGGTTTAGGTTGAATAATGACAAAGTTGTTAGCAGACCCTAGTTATAACCCTTCATTCAACACTAACTCCAAGCCAACTGTAGCGTATTGACTGGGCAGACTTCACATCTTGTCCATTGACTTGAGAAGAACTTTTCTTTCTCTCTCTCCTGGTGTACAAAATTTGCCAACATTTAGTGAAATCATCTTTAAAAGATAATGTATGGTAACTTTATAACAAGCAGAATTTTATATGAAATGAAATTAAACATTTGGCCTTATAGATATGATATAGATAGTTGGTTTAACAGAGAAGGGAGAGAAATATTTTATCTTACCGTTTAAATGGGAGCTATCATAACCCTCCCTTTCTCTTGATTTTAAGATTCAAGATTGTATTCGTGCCTAGTGTAGATTCAATGTTTTGGAATCAACTTTATATGTATCAAAATTTAACATTTAGATACTTTATTTATGTTGAGTTGTATAAGAAATAGATGGTAATTAGTATGCCAAAATTTACTGATTTATACGACAAGGACAGCCAATCCCGCCTCCCTATTTGTGTCTAACTGTCAAAACACTGTAAGCAGGAGCGGAGCCAAGGTAAGGGCCGCATAGGCCTTGGATCCATCTAATTGTTTTTTTAAACTTACATATATATTTTAGAAAATTTCACTTGTTTTATATAAAAGTTGTGGAAAATGATATTTCGGTTCTAGTCAAAATTTAGAAAATTTAATTCGGCCCCTCTCATGAAAAAATTCTTGTAGGGTGACCATAAGGGCTTGTTTTCGAAAATCCAGCGGCATATATGAACTCAACAATTCGACATATAGGGGAGTACTTCAAAAGGAAAAAGAAAAACAAATCAGAAGCACAAATGGGATCTTATGACACCTTAAAGTTTAACAGACAGCCGTAGATCTTGACTCATAAAACTTAATCTACACATTAAATTTTCAAGATTGTTTCTTGTTATTATATTTCCATATATTTTGCATATATTTATATGATAAGGTTTATATTAAAACACTTAGAAGACATATTTAAAGAAACGATATATAAGAATTCTTATAAAATATATTTTTAAAAATGTGATATAGAGGGAGAACTTAATTGATCAGATCAACCATATGCGTAGGCCATGTTATATGGTTAAGTTTGGTTAGAATGACTTAAAACACAGAGATTAAGGGAACGCTTGGTCGTATATATGAAAGCTTTTTTTTGGGGTCCCAATTCAACAAAGTTAAGTATGGTCCACTTCTGTTTCTTGCCGTGTAATGGAAGCAAATGAAGGTGCTCCTCGATAGCAAGAATAATAGCTTTTTGACTTAAATGGACAAGCTATGGACAAGTTATGTCTGATCTATACATCAAATTTTCAAATTTTTTGCTTATATTTTGAGACATTTTTCATGCATTTGTGTTGTTAGGTTTTTGAAAAAAGTCCTTAAAAGTATCAAACAGGAAAATTAATGTCTTCATATTTATACAGCTGCAGCTATGTATTTCATATGCTTTTTTGTTATTGAACTCGTCCACATAATTAGATGTTTGAAAACGAAAATGACCAAAAGGAAAAGTCTGAATCCATGAGTATGGGAAGAAAACTCCAACCAAAATTGCTAAAATGTGCACACCTGGTCTTCCTACAGGACCAATATTCGAGTAAACTGCACATAACTTTTCCAGAGAAAGTGGGAAACAATGAAACAAAATGCGCCTAAGATCTTAAAAATATGAACGCCTAGTCTCCGGGCCCCCAAGTTGTAGACTTAGTTCCTAATTTTTCTAGAGAAAGTGGGGAAACAACAAAAGAATATTCAACTAAGATGGTGAAAATGTGCACGCCTGGTCTTCCGGCAAAATTTTCAAGAGAAAGTGAGGAAACTGGGGAAGAAAAATCTTCATATCCTTTTCCCCTGGCCATGCGTCAGCGGGGGAGGTAGAAGTGTTTTTTTGTCAAGACTAATACATTAACGAAACTATAGATCTTTTAAAAAATTTAAATTTAAATTAATATTAAAATGATTGAGGGGCACTGTATATAAATAAGAGAACAACATGATTCACCGATAGGTAAATAAACACATTCCACAAATTTAGAAATTTTAATTCGAACCCTCTCATAAAAAACTTTTGACTTGGCCCTAGAGTCCGCACAAACACAAACATGCCTCCCCATCTGCCACACATTCTTTTTGTGGTTACACTTTTACCAAGCAGCCAGCTGGTCAAGGATCCAAAACCTCATTGGTGTTGGTTATGTGTCGGCAATTACCTACAGAAACTTTTAAAAAATATATTTTTGTACTCATATTTATGAATGATTTTTTTTTTTTATTTCTATCTTGCAGCTTTACCCCTTGCTCAAACCATATCTCCTTCCATGCCAAGTTGGTGCGGCCATTATTTTTATTTTTCTTGTGGGCCTGATGTTGGAATGTTAGAGGCACTCCATATATTTTTGAAAATTTTACAGGAGATAAATTATTTTTTTGAAACATTAATTAATAAATTTCTATTTTTCTAGAATTTTAAGTGTTGGGCGTGGTCCCTGCCAACTCTCCTATCTCAACTCGGGTGGGCATCGCGACCGGCCCGGGTCGGCCCGAAGCCCGGGCCCGGCCCGATTATTGACGGGCCGGGCCAGGCCTGGTCCACCATGTCGGAGGCCCAGCCCGGCCCCTTGGAGGAAAGCTGCTGAAGAGGAGGATGCATGGAGGAAGTTAGTAGCAGCCAAAGACGAAGATGCAGGAAGCGCTCGGGCATAACCTAGGACGAAGATGCCAGGGCAGGGGAAAAAAAAAATCTGCAATCAGGTTAATCACCATAGAAGCAAAGAGAGCAACGGAGGAACTCGGCTGCGATTCAAATTGTGTCCAAACAAACCCATAAAATGAGAACCCCCCAATCAAATATTCAAAACGCCTAAACAGAAACCCCCAATTCAGAATGCCCAAACTGTAACAGCAAACAGAGACACCCATATCCACGACCAAAAATGCCCAATCAGATGCCAAGAACAAGAAGAAAAAGCGAAAGAAAGAGAATGAGATGTAGTGTGTGAATAGTCGATGGTTAATGTGCAAAGAACAACGGCTGTGGCGAAAGCCAGATGGCACTGAAGCAAGTCGTAAATCTGGACCTAACAGGCCGGTCGGCCGGTCCGGGCACAATATGTGATAACTGGGCCCGACCCGTTAAGATCTCGGGCCGAGCGCAACCAATATCAAACCAATAACAAATTTCTTCGACCCGGACCCGGCCCGTACCGGGCCGGGTACTGGATAGCAGATGGCGACCTGTCCTGGCACCCAGGCCTAGTCTCAACCTGTGTTCTCTGGCTCTGCTGTTCCTGCAGGGAAACGTTTTAAAATATAAGATTTGAATTTGGACTCAATTTTTTGAAACTGAATCTAAATCCAATAAGAAGAAGGCCCCCTTTACACATTAATTGGTTGAATCCTTATCAGATATTGGATTTAAACTTAGTTTTGAATAATTGTTTCCCCGCTCTATTTCCAAAAGGTGGGGTTGGAAGTAAGAAATATGAAATGCCAATAAAGTCCTCAATAATTACTTACATGGGTGTTTCCGACATGCGAGAGATCTATTACTCCACCACGAGTAAGAGGTCAAAATCACTCTTATTCCTCTTGCCTTTGGGGTCTAGAGTTGTTTTAGGATGTAGGTGAACTTATGGATACATCCTTCAACTTGAAAGTACCATTTGCCTTTGGGGTCTAGAGTTGTTTTAGGATGTAGGTGAATTTATGAATACATCCTTCAACTTGAAAGTACCATCTGCCACTGTTTACATTTCAGGAGAATAGTACACTGAAGTGGGGCAGCTGTCCCTGGGGATTTGAATTTTTTGTTTTTCAGTCACATTGCTCACTTGGGTGTTGCAGATCTCGAATCTCAGTTTATAAACCGGATCATTGGGCGAGATGGTTTATGTATGTTGCTACTAATAATAGATTACCTACATAGAATCAATGACAAAAGACTTGCTATTCATTAGCTAATAGATGTATTGCTTGTAGAAAGACAGTAATAAATGTATGGTGGGTAAGTGCATGCACGTTCTCAACTAGAAAAGGTTGCCGAGAAATAAGGATCAAGGTGAGTACTAAAATGTGTGTAGTTGCCTTAAAGAATAAAAAGTTTGCACAAAAGGACTACGAGCTTTGGCAAAGAAAAGGAATTGTAACTGGGGAGCTGCCTCATGTAAAGGACAATGATATGTGCATGTAGATCATGTCAATGAAGAGGAAAGGAGACATTCTTGTTGTGTTACGTGTGATCCAAGGGAGTAACAATAGGTTTTTGGGGCCATTTCAGCAACTTGACTTATAGCTTATGATGTTTGATTAAATTTTGAAGTGTGTTGCTTGCAGAACAGGGAGGATAAAAATCGTTGCTAAGCAAAATTGCTTGATTAGAAGCTTATGGCTGCTGTGGAGGACAAAGAGTCTATTAGACCAGACTTGCTAGGGATTAAAAGGCACAGTTTGCATCTAAAGTTTTTGTTAGACCTTGCTGCTGGGAAGGTGGTTTTTCCATTAATTGATCTCTTTTGGAGTTGGTTGTGCACCTTTTTCCCTCTTTCTACTTTCGTTTCGATTGTATTCTGTTAATTTATTGAACGTAGAACGAAGAAATAACAATTTTATTGATGAAGAAGTTTATAAGAGGAGATAATTACAAATCAGGATAAAAGGACAGCAATGTTGCGATCAGGGAGGCTCTAAACCTATTTATAGAGTGATTAAGATCATTCTGGATGTGATTAATTGTTAGGTAGGTGAGGGTTTAACATTAAAGAAAGTCGGTAATTTACATTAATCATGGTGGTTGTGAGTCACTTATTTTTTTCTAGACTTCTCTATATCAATGTTCATTTGGACACTTTTTTCAATAAATCTCCACCCCGGCTAGATAAACTGCTTCTTTACTGCGTTTTTATGGACATTTCTATTTGCACGAAAGTCCAATTAGGCTAACATAGTACTCAAACTTATTGTGAGGTAGGATCTTTGCCAGCATGTCGGTTGGATTATCTCTTGTTCTAATCTTTTAGATTTGAAGATCACTTTGAGCTATGATCTCTTGAACAACATGGTGTCTTACATCGAAGTGCTTCATTCTTTCATGAAACAATTTGTCCTTCGATAGATATATAGCACTTTGTTTGTCGCAAAAGATTGTAGTATGCTCATGCTCCATGCCAAATTCTACACACAGCCCTTTTAGGCAAATGGCTTCCTTTAGTGCTTCAATTATTTTCATATACTCTGCTTCTATAGTCAGGAATAGTATTAAGGATTGTAAAGAAGCTTTCCAGCTGATTACATAACCCTCAGCAGTGAAAAAATAGCTTGTATGACAACTCCTTTTGTTTTTCTCACTTGCAAGATCTAAGTTGCAATGACTAACTAACAAGTATTTTTTTCCTCCAAATTCTAAGCAATAATTTGAGACTGCTTACGAACAATAAAATCCATTTTATTGTTTGCCAATGCTCTACTCCTAGATTATGCATGTGAAATGTCTAGTCAAGTGTATAGCATAGCATACATGATGTTTCTAATAACATTGCATAAAGAACACATGGCATTGCATAGCACACATGATGTTTCGAATAACATTGCATGAAACCCTCTATATTTATGTTGATTGGCTCTGATAGACTTAATCTTCTTGTTTGTCTCTATGTAATTTGATTTCAGTTTCTTCTTTGTTACTCAAGTTTTTTATTGAATTCTTTGTTAAACAACTACTTCAATTTGTAAAATACAAGTCTTTCCTTGGCAGCTATAAGCATGTCATCTACATACAACAATAGATAGGTTAAGGAGTTATTAGGTGATATCTTAAAGTAAACACAAAAATCATGTTTGCTTCTCACAAAATCATAGCTAAGCATGAAGGAGTCAAATGTCTAGTAACACTAACTTGGAAACTGCTTTGATCGGCATAGAAATTTCTTTAGTAACCAAACATGATCTTATTTTCTTTTAATTACAAAACCTTCAAGCTACTGCGCATATACCTGCTCATCTAGGTTTCCATGCATAAAATTTATCTTCACATCTTGTTTTTCTAATACAAATCAAGGTTAGCTATTACAACCAAAAGTAAACAAATGGAGGCTCGTTTAACAATAGGAGAGAAAACGTCATTATAATCAGTACCTCATATTTGGCTATAGTCTTTGGCAATTGGACGTGTTTTATAACTAACTCTTTTTTTCCTTATTTCTTTCACGTTGATGACATATTTACAACCGAGTTTTTTTTTTTTTTTGATCGAGACAATAACACCTACGTTTTGTTCTTAGGAAGAGACTGTAACTATTCATAAATAGCCAACACCCATTTGTTAGAATCTGAACTTGAGTTAGCATGGACCTACCATGTAGGTTCATTACCCTCACTTGTCTCTTCTATAGCCAATAGGGCATAAGCAAGACTACATTCAAAATACCGTAATGGTGGCTTAACCATTCTATTTTGTTTGTCTTGGGTGATGGAATATGATTTTTCTCTAGAGTAAATTCTGTTTGATCATCACCTCTAGATTGATATTTAATAAAGGGACTAGTCTTACAATCTAATTGAGGATAATGATTTGACATCTAGCTGATAGGCCATCGACCAATTTGCCACTTTATCTACTCATTGTCGTCCTCCATTTTTTTCTAGTTTAGATGCAACTATTTTTTTTCAGGTAATACTTCTTGGTTTCATTAAAAGTGACATTTCTTTCAGCGATAATTCTAGGACTTTTAAAATCAAGGCACCATAAGCGATGTCCTTTTGTTTCTAATGTATACCCAAGAAATATGCATTTTTCGTTCTAAGGCTTAAGTTTTTTTTCATTAGAGTATATGTATATTGTGCATCTAAAACTTTTAAATCAGAATAGTCAGTAGGTTTACCAGACCATACTTCTTTTGGAGTTCTAAAAGTTAATGGAGCAGAAGAGGGTAGTTTACAGATATCTTGTTGTAGATATATATGCCTTCTACCCAAAACTCTTTACCAATGTTCACATTCAGCAACATACATCAAGCCATCTCTTAAAAAGTTCAATTCATGGTCAACAACTCTATGCTTTTGTGGAGTTTGCTTCATAGTTCATTGTCGAGTGATTATTGCCTTCTTACAAAAGGTTTGAAATTCAATTGAGCAAAACTCAGGACCAACATTTGTTCTCAATGGCTTCACCCGTGTGCGTGTGTAATTTTCAATAAGGGTCTTCCACTGCTTAAAATCAGTAAAATTTTTCGAAATGTTAGAACATAGACGTAGATTCTTTTTGAGAAGTCATATATAAATGTGAGTCCATACCTTGCATCACCTTTAAATGGTACTCGAGAATGACCTTGTAAGTTAGAGTGTATATAAACCAATATAACTTTCATGCGGTGGATGATAGTGTCAAAATTTACTTTCCATTGCTTGCTCATAACGTAGTACTCGTAGGACTCAGCCCTATGAGCATCAAGTAATCAAGTAATCCTTGTTGGGAGAGTATTCTCAGCCCTTTCACTCATGTGCCCAAGCTTCATATGTATTGTGGCTGCTCCAGTGATTATAGATCAGAGCAGTGCATATAGATTTCTAGATCTGGCTATCTTAATGAGATCCAAGGTAGATTTGCTAGCTTCAAGAACTCCACCTTCACCAGTATAATATAATCCTTTTGATTCTGGAGCACAGAGAGATGATTTCTTGAATGATGAATAATTTTGACAGTATGTTTCCTAACTATCTTCAATGATGAATCATTTTCCGTGATAACAGCTCTATCTTCAAAAAGCTTGAACACAAGGAACGATTCCCTATGGGGCATTATGTGGTAGGAACTGCTTGCATGAAGGATCCAATTTGCAATCAATTGCTTGGACGTGATGGCTGGTATGACGAATTCATCTTCCTATGCAATGTTGGCTTCAACATGTTGCTTTTTTTTCATTTTGATGCTTCTTTTATTTATTAGTTTGTAGCACTATCCTATTATAGAACTTTTCTTTTCGCATTATTTGAATTTTCTTCTCGACTTGGATATCGATTTGCAGAAAATTTTGATCCGGTTAGGCTCCAAGAAATCCCGCTATGTTGGGCATGTTCGATCGAAATAAGAATTTGGTTAAGAAGAACTTGAACCGGGGCCAAGTATGGCATATCAGATTCAAGTATATGAAAAAATAAAAAATAAAGGGATGGAAGCCTAACCTCTAGTCGGTATGTTTCTTTCCGATACACCAATGTTTGAATCCCATATACGATATGTTAAAATAGGAGCAAAGAAATAAAAAGTAATAAAAACACACGATGTAAGAGGTTCGGTGATTTAATCACCTACATTCTCTAAAGATTGCTCTCTCTTTCTCTCTCTATTACAAAAGAGAGAGAGAAGTTTCCTTTAAATATAGATCTTGATTACATAAACAGTGGACATATGATTTAATACGACAATTAAAAATTTCAAATCTATTTCCATTATTATGTCCATGAACCTCTAGTTGATTCTGCTGTCTTCCTTCCTCATGCGCTATTTTTGAATTCTTGCTATTCTTAATGTCATTAATCTTCATGTCTATTTCCTTTGATTGTTGTTGGACACGATTCATATAATCTCCAGAATTCTGACTTCTGTTATGGTCTGGATCATGATGCTTTTTGATCTAGATCTGAGATTTCCTTTACACCCCCCACCCCTCCTCAAACCCATCATCCCCTGCTAACAACAACAGTCAAACCACAGAGATAAGTTTTTTGTTTCCCTTACTGCCAGCTCCAACTACCTTACGATATTTCTTAATGTTAAGCTCACCTATTTCTTATGAGAGAGCCCGTTTTATACCACTACTCGTCTTTTATAATTTATATGGTCTTATTGATGGAACTAAGCCTTGTTCTCCAAAATTTATTGGAGAAAATAACTCTCAGACAATTAATTCAGAATTTTTCAATTGGGTTTGATTAGATCAGCTATTTCTTAGTTGGCTTATTTCATCTTTGTCAGAACCTATTCATGCTCAAATAGTTGTGTTGAAAACTTCTCATGAAGTATGGAGTGCTTTGAGAAACATTTATGCTGCCCACTCTGAAGCAAAGTTCTTCAGTCAAAAGAACAGTTAACTACTCTCAAGAAAGACCCATGAGCAATTGATGAACTTTTTGATAGAGTTAAGACAATAAATAACCAAATGTCTTTGACGTCAAAGATGGTTAGTGAAGAAGATATTATTTTTCACATTCTTAGAGCATTGCCACATGAATATGCTGCTTTTAAGATCTTTGTTACTAGTAGTGTAAATCCTATTTCTTTGACAGAGTTGCATGTTTTACTTCTTACATAAGAATCTCAATTAGTTGATATGGAAAAAGAGGAATCTCTCTTACTACTCCTACCGCGAACTACGCCAATAAGAATGATCCAAAAATTTCAATCCTTTTAGAGGCACAAATTTATATAGGCAAAGGTGGGAAGAAAAACTAGGCGCATCAAGGTAAAATTATATGTCAATATCGTGATAAAACAGGTAAGGACTTCGTCTATGGGCAATGTTAATTGGTACCCAAACTCCAGCGCATCGCACCACATAGCAAATGATCTCAACTCCATGACCGTTCACAAAACCTACAATGGAAATGAATATGTCTGAATTGGTGATGGGTAAAGTTTGACCATTTATATTGTTGGCTCTTCATATTCTCAGATTTGTAATACTGAGTTTTTGATTAAGGACATTCTTCATGTGCCAACTATGAGAATCTACTTTATGTCCGAAAATTTACTATTGACAATGATGCTTTCATTGAGTTTTAGCTGAATATTTGTATTGTGAAGGATCAAACAATCAAGAAAGAACTCATGCAAGGGCACATTCATGATGCACTCTATGTTCTCAAGTTTGATGAATATAGAACTTTAAATAAGCACACAGACAGTAAGGAAAAATAAAACTTCAACACCACACTACAAACGTAACCATGAAACACAAAAAAAGTACACGATTATAACGATACTCATATAACGTACATGCATAGTGAACTAAAAAGAAGTTTAAAACTGCAACAACCCACACTAGTTCAAATCCCCATGCAGTCCATAGACCAAATTTGTAGGTTTTATGTACAGACCCCAAAATAAGAAGATAGCTAAGCAAATGCACAAAATGACAAGATGACACGATCTTTTGTTGGCAATTTCTTCATCTTCTTGTCTGTTCAAAAGTCCTCTTCACTTTAAAGAATTCCTGCACATAGTAGCAAAGTTTAACTAAGAAAGAGCAAATGCACAAAATGACAAGATGACACGATCTTTTGTTGGCAATTTCTTCATCATCTTCTTGTCTGTTCAAAAGTCCTCTTCACTTTAAAGAATTCCTGCACATAGTAACAAAGTGTAACTAAGAAAGTAATAAAAAACTGAAGCATACATATATAGACTTGTACGTAAGCGTTCTCAAAGTTCCCCTGGCTTCTTTGGTGCTAACTAGTTGACGTCTTCTGCAAAAAAAGGGGGCTACAGAGCTTCTGGAAAGCAAAAAAATCTTAGAAATTGAGTTCTAATTCCTAAACTGGAACATCTAAGAGAGAGGGGCAAGTGCTATAGTGCCATTCCCAGTCGCTGCCCCTCAATTTAGAGAGGGATTACAATTTTGAAATACACCATTTCTTCCTTTCATAGATTTATGGACGTTAATTTCTTCATCTTTGAATTCAGCGTTTCTTCCTTTGCTGGTGTAGACGTTGGGGCTATATAGCCGTTGAGCTTTCCTTTCTTGCTTTGGTGGTTCCTTCCTTCTTGCCTGTTGTCATGTGATGTCTTAACATCCCCCTGCAAACTCAACGGGCCAGGAATGACGTTGAGTTTGGACCGAAGGGTATGGAGGGGAGTGATGGGCAACGGTTTAGTGAGTATATCTGCTAGTTGATGGGAGGATGGGATATGTTTAACTAACAGTTGATTTTTGGCAATGCGGTCTCGAACAAAGTGAACATCAAGTTCAATGTGTTTGCTTCGACTATGAAAAACAGGGTGAGCCGCCATATAGGTTGCACTGATATTATCGCACCAAAGAATGGGAGTAGATGGTGTGGAGATGTATAGCTCTTGGAGGAGGTACTGGACCCAAATGAGTTCTGCAGTGGCATTGGTAACAGCCCTGTATTCCGCTTTTGAACTGGATCGAGCGACAGCGGGTTGCTTTTTGGAGCTCCAGGAAATGATATTTGGCCCTAAGAATATAGCATATCCCCCTGTGGATTTGCGATCGTCAGGGCACCCTGTCCAATCTGTGTCAGAGTATGCAGTTAGATGTAGTATGTTTGATGGCCGTATCAACAGTCCAAAGTTAACGGTGCCTTTGACATAGCGTAGTATCTTTTTAACCGCTGACCAATGCTCTTGAGTCGGCCTATGCATGAATTGACATACTTTGTTCACTTAAAAGGCTAAGTCGGGTCGAGTTAGTGTCAGATATTGGAGCGCGCCAACCACATGCCGGTATTCAATAGGATTGTGATATGCTACTTCAGTGCCTTGAGAAAGAGCTTTGGAGGTTGTCATAGGCGATGGTGCAGGTTTAGCTCCGACCATGTTGGTTCGCTTGAGAAGGTCCAAGCAGTATTTTTGTTGTGATAAAAGGAGGCCATCAGCAAAGTGACCTACGTGGATGCCAAGAAAATAGTTGAGCAGTCCAAGATCTTTTAGAGCAAAGGCTTTGCTGAGATTTTTTATCAATGCGTTGATGTGATAGGGTGAATTTCCTGTGACTAGTATGTCATCGACATACACTAATACATATACCACAGATGAGCCCTGTTGATAAATGAAAAGAGAGGTATCAGTTTTGGATATAGAAAAACCATAACTTACCAAGGCTTGGCTGAGTTTTTGATACCAAGCGCGAGGAGCTTGTTTGAGACCATAGATTGCCTTTTGAAGCTTGCATACAAAATTAGGCTTTTGTTCGAAGCCAGGTGGTTGATCCATAAAAACAGTTTCATGTAATTCACCATTAAGAAAGGCATTGTGAACATCAAGTTGATGCACATCCCATTTAAACGTAACTGCAAGAGTTAAAATGATTCTAATGGTGGTGGGTTTGACTACAGGACTAAATGTGTCAAAATAGTCGACTCCCTCTTCTTGCGTGTAGCCCTTGGCTACAAGACGCGCCTTGTAACGTTCCAGAGAACCATCCGCTTTTTGTTTAACTTTGAATATCCATTTACACCCTACAATGTTTTGATTGGCTGGTCGAGGAACAAGGGTCCAAGTATGGTTTTCAATAAGAGCTTTATATTCACTGGTCATTGCTTGAACCCAGTGGGGGTTGGATTTGGCTTTGGTGTAAGACGTTGGTTCAATAAGATCTAGAGACTGAGTGAGAAAAGCAGAAGGTATAGGATGGACGGTATATGTGAAGGCCTTGGGTACTCTGATCCCGTTCATAGAACGAGTGGTCATAGAGTGAGTGCGGGCAGGAGGGTCAACATTGGAAGGGATCGGTGGAGGCAAAGGTTCAAGAATGGGTGACGGTAGAGATGCATCTTGAGAGTGGTTTGAGTTGGCTGGGATCACATGCGAAGGTGAATGATTTGTGGGCTGGTCACACCATTCATCATGGTTGGAGTGTTGAGGCTCTATGGCTGGTGAAAGAGGAATATAGGATGACTTTATCGGAATGAGTATAGGACTATGAGTTGAGGAAGTAAGGGATGTTTTTAAATCTGGTTCATTGGAATCCTTTTGGAATGGAAATTTATTTTCATCAAAAATCACATTTCGAGAGACAAGGATTTTGTTCGTCTTTTTGTTCAAGCATAGGTATCCCTTGTGTTTGTTGCTATATCCTATAAAAACATATTCCTCGGTCTTGAAATCTAGTTTATTTTGGCGGTAAGCTTGTAGGTTGGGAAAACATGCGCAGCCAAAGCTTCTAAGGAATTTAAAATCCGGTTCACGACCATAGAGTTTTTCAAATGGGCTCTTATGACCAGTAATGTGAGATGGTAACCTATTAATCAAATATACAGCAGTGGCAAAAGCACAAAACCAAAACTTTTGAGGCATATGAGCATGACTTAAAAGACATAAACCAGTTTCTACTATATGCCTATGTTTACGTTCAGCGGTTCCATTTTGCTCATGCGTGTGGGGACAAGAAACGCGATGAGATATCCCTGCAGCATCAAAAATCGGTTTGAGAGTTGTGAACTCACCTCCCCCATCGGACTGGAAACATTTAATTTTTCTTTCAAAGAAGTTTTCTGCCTTGTTTTTGAAATCAGAAAATGCACCCATTAGATCAGATTTGTGAGTCAAGAAGTATATCCATGTAAACTTTGTGTGTGCATCAATAAAGTGAACATAATATTTGAATCTATCAAAACTTAAAACTGGTGTAGGACCCCACACATCTGAATAAATTAAATCAAGAGGTTTAGAAACAATATGGGTCGAATCAGTGAAAGGTAAAGCATGGGACTTTCCCCGTTGACAATCAATGCACACATGATTTTTAATTTGTCCATATGAAGGCAATCCAAAACGACTAATGACTTGCTGAACCACACGATAGGCGGCATGGCCTAGGCGACCATGCCATTGATCAACCGATGTCCTTTCTCCAAGAAAGACATCCTTATTGCTCACGTTCACTTTATTGCATCCTACATCATCAAGTTTAAAACAATAAAGGCCATTTTTACTCGGTCCTCGAAAGAGTTCACTCCTTGTCTCCAGGTCCTTCACAATACAAACTTGAGGGTAAAATTCCATAACAACATTATTGTCATTAGTAAATTTATGAACTGAAATCAAATTTTTAGTAATATGAGGAACATGTAAAATTTCTTTCGGCAAGAATCTGGAATCATTCTTTGTAAAGTAAGAGGAACCATGGTTAAGAATGTGCAGAACTGTGTCGTTTCCTACTCGAACCCTTTCCTTGCCTTCATAAGGGACATGCTCGGATAAGGCGTTCAGATCATTTGTCACATGGTGAGAGGCCCCCGAATCCGGATACCACATTGCATCATTCAGTCCTGCATTATAAGCATATAGAGCACGAGGAGGAGAAATATTCTTATTGGTGGCAGCATGATTCTGTTGTTGTTTTCCTCCAAGTTTGGTTATCTTGAAGCACATCTTGGCTGAATGGCCTGGTTTATCACAATATTGACAAACCACCCGATTTCTGTTTTGCTTGTAATAACATCCACCTCCTCCACGGTTATTGGTCCTGGAATTAAATTTTGCGGGACTATAGGATGAACTGTTCTTGTTTAAGAAGTTGATGGTTGGACTAGGATCAATCTCCGCTTCTTTCAATTGAGCTTCATGCGTTAACAACATACTATAGAGATCAGTTAGAGACAAAGGGTCAGACCTAGTGGCTATAGAAGTCTTGAATGCATTGTATTCCTGTGGGAGTGCACTTAAGATATGCAAGACTAAATCATCTTCAGCCACTGGTTTTCCAGCCATGGATAGATGATGTCCAATCATCGTGGCCTTCTGTATTAGTTCACCAATACTATTTGTCCCTTTCTTTAAAATAGTCAGTTGTTCTCTCAATTTCATCACCTTAGATCTAGAGTGTGCTGCATATGTGTTTTTCAATCGTTTCCATACTTCAAAGGATGATCGTAATCCCACAACTTGAGAATGAACAGGTTCCGAAAGCGAGGAAATGATCCATCCAAGTAACAATTGATCCAGCCGTAACCATTCAATATAAGCAGGGTTAAGGACTTCCTTAACTTCACTGAAGATGGTCTGAGGTGGTTGGGTTTTGGTTCCATCGACAAAACCTTTCAGATTATATGAGACAAGGAGAGGCAATAGTTGATTTTCCCATAGGATATAGTTATCAGAAGTGAGCTTTACAACCAATAGATTCTGAAGACTGGTTGGCCCAGGTGCAATAGGGAGCAGATTATTCAAAAGAGTAGCATCTTGAGCTGAATCACCAGTTGCAGATGAGTTAGGCGATGCCATGATCCCCACGCTGGAGCACCCGACTAAGAGGGTAAGGGAGAATAGAGCAGAACGTCTTCCAGAAACAGGCGGACGATAAAAAAATCGTAGTGCTTCAACACCAGCTCCAAAAATACTGAAAATTGGTCGACAGAATCCTCAGAACCAGACGATTCCAACGAGCCCTTGCTCTTCACTTTTCGTCGCCGGAGCTGACAGCGCCGGCCGGTTTTCCGGCGCTCTATTCTATCCTGTTTGGAAATGCTCTGTTCTGTCTTGTTTGGCAATGTGCTCTGTTTTGCCTCGTTTGGAAATCGCCCATCAGATTGTAGAGATTGTTTCCAATCTCACCCAGAATGCTCCTTTACGGAAATGGAGCTCTGATACCATATTAGAACATTGAGGAGACGAGAATTTTTGGAAAGATGTTTTATAGAGGTTCGGTATAAACCTACATCCTCTTCTCTCAATCACAACTACTTGCTGAGTTGAGGTTCCACTATATTTTTATAGATGTACAAGTCCCAACGGCTCTTTGATTACAATTTTAGAATACACCATTTCTTCCTTTCATAGATTTATGGATGTTAATTTCTTCATCTTTGAATTCGGCGTTTCTTCCTTTGCTGGTGTAGACGTTGGGGCTATATAGCCGTTGATCTTTCCTTTCTTGCTTTGGTGGTTCCTTCCTTCTTGCCCGTTGTCATGTGATGTCTTAACACAGCGAAACGCCAGGGGTGTGAGAGAGATGATGTCACAACGCGTGGTGAACAGCACAGACAGAAAGAATGCCATAATGGACAGAGTTTTTGTCCGCACATACATGTCCGACCTGTTTAGATTGGACAAAAAATAATGGATATGGGTCCAAGATTTTCTGGTTTCATGGCTCTGCAAAGAAGTTCTGCAAAGAAGTGTACAGTCCTAAGGGTCAGAAATTTTTCATGAAGAAGTTCAAATTAAAGTTTTTAAATCTTGACAGGGGTCAAAATATCATTTTTCAAATTTTTAATCTAAGAGTAAAATTTTTTTAAATTTACATGTAAATTTTTTTAAAAGGATTTTTTTGGAGTGGGCAGACCCCCCTTAGCTTCTCCCCTAATGGCACTGATGGCAGTCCGCATGCTACAGTGCCATCCGCGCAAATCAAACTCATCCTTATACACCACAATAAAGTTCCTACCTGATCTTTCATGCCATCCAAATGGATTTCATATTGCTCCAAGTTGGGAGGTACAATATTAACAATCCTTTCTTCCACCAGTAGAAGCTTCAAAAGATTCAGCTCTCTAAGAGATTAAAATTGCACCCTTTTTTTTTCTAAACTTCTATATGCTCAGGCGCCTAATGTTGGGAAACCTTTTCTATATAGGAATGAGCAGTGAGCCAGTGACGAGGGCAACCCTTTCTTAGGAAGGGAGAGTCATGAGGCGAGTGACTCTGCAGGATATGCTTTTCTGTGCAACTAAAGTGGTATGGTTTAGGAGGTGATGAGTGGCGCCCATCACTTATCAGGCTAAAGTAAAAGGTAAAGCAAGAAAGGAAGGGGCTTTCACCTCTTTTCTCTTTTTTCCCACTGGGGTTACAGTAAAGTAAATACTGAGCTTTACAATGAGGTTAACCTGTGTCCCACCCGCACGCTCATGCACAGTTATCTCTTTCCCTTCTTTGTCTCCGGAGCGCTTCTTTCCTTATTTTTTCCTTATGAAAATCATTCTTTTTTCCTATCTTTGTCAACCATCCAACATTTTAATCTTTCATTTTAATCTTTCCCTTTTTTGCAGCCGTTGTTCAATAATACCTTTTATATTATGAAAACTCTTCTTAGAACTTAAAAGATATGTTGTTATACTCACTTGATTTCTGTCTGTATGTGCCCATGTGGCACCCTCAGACCAACTCTCAATGCTGTCAGGAGAGTAGCTCCCACAAAACAAGAGATGTATCCTTTATATGTCTCTTGTCCGACCAATTATGTTAGATGCCTTTTGCCGAACGAGGGAGAGAGTATCCACGAGCTGGAGCATGTATGACCGCTTATTCTCTTTGCCATGTAAAATCTCTTTTATCAAGCCATGAAAAGTGCAATTTTCTCATCACAAATCATGTTATCCCAATCTTACTGCTTTATTTAAGGGTGGGAAAAAAAAGTTAGGGAAAAGATTCGCTAATTCATTTCTTTTACTTAAAAAGAAAAAGGAAGAAAACTCAACACTTTAAACTGAAAAGCTCTTACCAAAATTCTAATTTTTCAGTCATGGAAATTTGTTGCCTTTTGCCTCTTTAAACTTTGTTTACCTCGGATTTGATGTTCGACCAGTAGTTTGTTTATCTTTGCGGGTCACACATAAGGGGGACCGAAATCAGATATAAAGGCTATATATACACCATAGTGATGATGAACAGGATTCACAATCCAACTTCATCAAGATATTAATGGTCATTAGAAGTTGCTCGTATAAATGAATGTCACCATGAGCAGCATCGCATTGGTCCATATTTCCTTCTCAGTTCTCAAATATTATTTTCTCATCTATTTGCTGAGAAAATTTTCCGCTCAAACATACAGATCCTTAGAAGCAGATGGAACATTATTACTAATTTTCCGTGTATAATCTAATACTTTCACACACACAAAGGTTTTCTTTGTTTGAGCTTGGAACAGATGAAGACATAAATTTTTCTTTAAAAAAAAACACGACTTCACAAGATCAGATTTTATTCGACCAATGATTTCAGAATGTAACAGCTAGAATGCGCCGCTGGTCAGAAAGACTAGATGATCTAGATAACGCAAAACCAGGAAAGAAACAAATTGAGATCACAGGTTTTCAGTTGTTACTGGATCACTACATGCTATCTTAGTAAGTAATTACACAACCAGAGAAGTAAAGGAAGAAATGAAAAAACAGAAGAAAATCACACACTGCCTTCCATCTAATGCTTCCCCTTCATTTGGTACAAATTAACAAAGGAGACAACAGTTACGCAAGAAGCAGAACTTCAAAAGTCATGGCGATCGACTCTTTGTTAGATTCCATTTACAGAGGGCGAGCGCATCAGCATCTTCATCCTCACAAAGCACCTCACCTTCCTCTGCCATCTTCCCCCGACCTTCTCCTTTACGCCGTCGGCCGGACTCCGCAGCTTCTCATACACTTCCGAGTGGCCACCTCCAGTGGTCGCCTGATCCAAGAAGAAGCTGCTCATTTTCTTTTGCATTCTCGCCACCAATTCCTCCTCGTCGGCTTCATGGCACTCCCGGCGGCCGCGAAGGATGGTCATCTGCAGCGCCACGAGTACCGCCCTAATGGCGGCGTCCGCATCGTCCTTATTCTTAATCATGATCTCCCCGACCTCCGCCGGCGTCAGAGCGCCGCCGGCCTGCATGCAGCGGTCGACAGACTGAAAAAGGTCGTGCTCGGTCACTCCCAAGTAGTTGAAGGCCAACGACCTGAACGCTTGGGTGCCGCAGGTTGGGAGCAGGACGTGCATGTCCATACGTCCGCACCGGACCAGCGCGGCGTCGATGTTGTCCTTGTGGTTCGTCGTGAACACCACGATCCGCTCCTCGCCGCAGCATGACCACAGGCCGTCGGTGAAGTTGAGCAGCCCGGAGAGCGTCACCCGACTGTCCTGATCCCCGGCGCCTGAGTCCAGCGAGCTGGACCGACCGGACCTCCGGCTCCCACCTCCTCCTCCTCCCAACGGTTTCTTCGAGCTCATCGCCATTCTTTCCGTCAGGTCGAGCGAGCAGTCGATGTCTTCGATGACGATGATCGACTTGTTGGTCGTCTGGATGAGCAGCGCCCTGAGTTCGGAATTGTCAACTACCTTGGTGAGCTCGAGGTCATAGACGTCGTAGTGGAGAAAGTTCGCCATTGCAGCAATCAAGCTCGATTTCCCGGTGCCCGGTGGACCGTAAAGCAGGTATCCCCGCTTCCACGGCCGGCCTATCCTCTTGTAAAACTCCCTGCTGTTTGCGAAGGCCGTGAGGTCATCGATCAACGAGCGCTTGAGCTCGGGCTCCAGAGCGAGCGTGTCGAAGGTGGCAGGGTGGCGGAAGGGTACGGAGGCCCAGGCGAGCTCGCAGGAGGCGTTGCCGCCGTTGGTGTAGAGGCGGCGGTCGCGGGAGACGCGCTCGTACTCCTCGGCGCGGGCGGACATCTCGGCGAGGTAGTCGGAGAGGATGGTCTTGCGGTGGGCCTTGGCGAGCTTGAGGCAGAAGCTGCGCTTCTCTTCCAGCGAGTCCTGCACGGTCTCGACGTGGTGAGTCCACCAGAGGCGGTGGCCGCGGAAGGAGTCCTCGACGGTGTGATTTGGGGAGACAATGAAGGAGATGTGGCCTGAGTTCTTGGGGCGGGTGAGGGTCAGCCGGCGGGAGGCGGCGCCGTCGAGGGTGCTGAGGTAGAGGTGCACCACCCGGTAGAGCTCGTTGACGTCGACGCCGTAGTAGCCATTAAACTCTGGTATCTCGAAGTAGGAGTAAGGGTTGAGGATGTCCTGCAGCGACTCCCACCATGACTGGAGGAGAGTGAGGAGCTGAGAGGGGAGGACGTTCTGTAGGACTGTGAGCAGTCCCAGGAACGACCACAGCTGAGCTAAAATCTCCATGGCTGGCCACCTTCTCTGTTTCTCTTTCACTATAACTTTTGGCTGTTCCTTGACACAGTCATTCCCTGCTCTTGGGACTCTCTTGTCCTTTTATCTTGCCATGGCTTCACAAAGCACCCCTGTCTTGCGTCTTATATTGCAAAACTGTCACCGTTGAAGAACTTTCTTAGAAGCTTCCTTTGTCTTGTTTCAGTGAAATTACCTAAATGCCCTCAGGTTGCCCAGAAATTACTAGGATAGATCTTTCTAGATCTTGTATGAAATAAAAGAATTAAACATCATTGGCTCACATGAATATGAATAAACAGTATTTGCCGAAATCATTTGAGCACCTTCTTGTAAATTTTTCTTTTATTTATAAGACTTTCTTATAACCATGTTCGTTTTGTTAGGTGAGCCTAGGTTAACAATCCATGCACTATTCTCAAAAGAGGCCCAAAGACTTCCCATTCTTTTTGCGTCAAAGTCTTGGGTTGCTTGGGGAACTTATTGAGGTATGTATACCAGTCAACTAAGTGTCGTGATCTTTATCTTTTCTGGTTTAGGAATAGTATCTATAAAAATGAACCAACAACACTTGCCCGGCCAGATATGCGACGTCTCTTTGGAGAATAGTCATGTTCATTTTTCATAGTTATTGCCTTTAGCATTCATTTTTGCTGCCCAGGGTGAACACCCTCGAGGACAAGACTCTACCACCTTTGCATCATCTATTTTCTTTAACGCAGGACGCTCACGGCCTGGTTGTGGCTCTTCTCCAGCGTGTTTCTAGTTTCTACCGATCAACTTCACTGCCTAAGTGAAAAGATGGAGCCACGGAGTTCTGTTTTCCTCGCATTCCTTCTGAAAAGGCTCAATATCCTTTAGCAGATTTGCCTCACTTTTTTGAAAGGTTGGGCTACTGCACGAGCCACATCGTTCGAGAGAAAAAGTTGAGAGTTTTTCACAGTGCTACAGCCATCTTCTGTTTGGTTATGGGCTGAACTTTAATGGCCTTCTTTTTTCTGAGATCTTTTTCTATTGAAAAAGAAACACAGGCAAAGCGTGGGGGGCCAGGTGAGGAGAGAAATGGATGTCAGCCTTATGGAAAGGCTACCAATCACAAGAAAACAATTGGGTATCACTCAGATCAGGAGGAAACTGAAGAATAGATTCTTCTTACATCATTGTCTACCAGGAAGCTCCATGAAAACTTCTCTGCATTTTAAGCTCTCTCTATCTGTCTCTGACAAAGATCAGAGAATGAAAATGAAGTATTGGATAGATCTACCAACCAAAGCACCACCAACCGACTTGTTGGCGCAACACTAAGGAGTTGAAATCAAGTACGCTAAAAAAGTGAACTAAGCGTTTATTCATAGCCAATCATTTATATGAGTTGGCAGAGGCTCCAACAGAAGGTATCTCAATTCTAAAAAGGGTGAGAATTCTTGCAATTGGGTGTCAACCAGTGGGACCTCCACCAGGCTCATCTAAGTCTGGATTTGGACCTATACCTAGCCCCTTGTGTGACACTACATTTAGGGCTGTACACCAGCCAAGTTGAATTGAAGTTCGGTCACTTGAGCTCGATTCAACTCATATCTTGCTCGGCTCAACCTCTACTCGATAGACTGAGCTTCAAACTCGACCTTGACTTGTTTAAGACAGTTTACCAACTCCCCATTTGACCAGAACTCTTTCCTTTGATTGAAAATTACAAAAAAGAAAAAACATAACCTAAATTAAACTAGCTTACTCGAGTTTAATCGAGTCAAGTGCATATAACTCGAATTCGACTCATTTATAAGCTCTAGTTTTCAGTTAAGCATGAACTCAACTTGTTTAAGAAATGAGTCATCGAGCTCGAGTTGAATCCACTTATTGCATAGCCTAACTTCATCGGATCGAGTTGAATCCACTTATTGCATAGCCTAACTTCATCGGAACAAGTATTGTGTCACAGAGAAGGGCTCTACAAACTTGATGCTAGAACAGCCGATGTTGTATTTATAAATGGGTCAGCAAGTTTGAGGGTCTAATACATGGACCTACAGTAAGGAAAATTACAAAAATTCAGAAACTGGTCCCGGTTTACGTTGCAAAATGACATATATGTTTACATTTCTTATTTGAAAAGTTGCAGACCTTAACGGGAGTTTGTTTACCGCCTATTTGAAGATTTGATGTTGGAGTATCCCCTCATTCGACCTGAAATCTGAGCTTTTCGGCTATATATATATATATATATATATATATATATATATATATATATATATATATATATATATATATATATATATATATATATATATATATATATATATATATATATATATATATATATATATATATATATATATATATATATATATATATATATATATATATATATAT